>JAODAL010003998.1:0-163814 GCA_025379985.1 Phyllomedusa bahiana
ATCCCCACCCCTGATGACCCCGTTATTTTTAAACATTAAAATGGGAAAAGGATGTGAAGCCACAAATCCAGACTGTTTAAAAAGAGGTTTAGAGGCAATAAGTGAAAAGAGGGAAAAAAATTCCTGTGGGAAAAAAACCCCTAGGGAACCCAAGGTGGGGGGATTTGCCCTTCCTTTTGGGGTTTTAAAGGGTTTTAAAGCCAAAATACAATTTAACAGGATTTAAAAAATTTTTTACATTTTACCAAATTTTACAGAGGGGACATAAAAATTTGACTCCCAAAATATGTAAAAACCCCCATAAGTTTGTCTGGCTGTGATATCTATCTTTCATCCATTTATCAATAGAATGAATTAATTAAAGGGAGAACTACTCTTTGAAGCAGGTATCTCCACTCTGGTTAATTAATGGGATCCCGTAGTGGTTCCAAAATTCCCCTCAAAATAAAACAGGGTGTTGAGAAGTTTAAACTTTTAAAAGGCCTCAGGCCCCATCAGAAAAGGCACTGATCCTTGCAAAGGGGGCCCCTTTTTTATGGAATTTCTTTAAGAAAATAACAGGCCCCATTTATTATGAGGTCAACCATGGTGTTCTGATTTATTAAACCTTTCTGTTGGCCAAAGTGCTTTATTAAAGAGGCCCACCTTTAAACCCGTCCCCCTTTCCCAAACAAACACTTTAGGGTTTGGGTTTAAACCCTAAAGGGTTTCGTTAAAAGGTTTTTTTTAGATTTGATATGCCCAAATTTTTGATGTTTCCAAAAATTTGGTTTTTAGGTAGCTCTTTTTCCAATTGCCCCTTTAAAATCAGTAATATTAAAAGGAAAATTTGGGCCCCGGGGGAAAAATTTTTCCCAAAATAAAATTTTCTTTTTTTTTAAAAAGGGGGTTTTCTCACTTCAAGGGGTTGCCCTTTTTTATTTTTAAAAAATCTTTTCAAAAACAAGTCCCCTTTCAATTTTGTGTCCTTCACAGGTCCCCCCCTATTCCTAAATTACCCTCTTGTATGGGCTGCATAGTTTTCCAGGGTTTCTATAGTTAAAACCCTTCCCTTCCCTCTCTTTCCCGATTTAAACTGCCCCGTGCGGTTGTTTTAAACTTTAAGGGCCCCCGATCTCCCAGAAACCCCGCCCCTGCAGCTCAGTGTAACCAGTAAAACCGGGAAAAAAGGGCCCCTTTAATTTTTAAAAAATGAAATTTGGGGGGAAAACAGGACTGAAAAAAAGTTTGGAAACGAAAGTTTGTGAGACAAACCCCCCTTTTTGCGGATATGCCTTAAACCCGTGATAGGGTGGGACAAACTTTTGAAGTCACCCGTCCTTTCTTTATGTAAAGTATCCCGGGACATGCTTACACCCCCAAAATTTTTATGTGTTTTTGACCCTTTCTGACCCTTTTTTGGCCTTATTCTGGGAAAAAGTTGGTGTGGCCTTAAAAAAAGAGTGTGGGGGTTTTTGTGTGTGGTTGAGGGGTGTGGGCTCCCGTATGTCAAAAAAAAACACCCAAAAATTTTTGGGACAGATAGTGGTTTTAAATAAACAAAATTGTAAAAAAAGGGTAAAATTTGACCAGACATTTTTTTTATGCACCGTTATAAACACACCCTTTTCCCTTTTTGTTTTGTTAACTTTACCTTTAAAAGGGTTGAAAGTAAATTTATTTAAAACTTTCCCTTGTATTTTAGGAATTTTTTCTTAGTCCATATTTAAACAATTTTAAAAAATGGGGTTTAGTTTGGAAAATTTCCCCTTTTCTTAGTGCAGAAAACCACCCCTCTAAAGTTTTCTCCCCCTCTCCCCCCAAGGGTATGTGAATCATGCTTGCAATAATTTACTGTCATTTATTAAAGGAGCTGTCCAGTGGAAAAAAATATTTTCTAAATAATATGTCTATCAAACTTAGGTACTTAATGTACTTCCATTACATTTTCTGTGGGCTTCCATCAATTCTACATCAGCTGTTTCATGGCAGGAAGCTCAGTAGGATCCAAACCCTTTGTCCAACTCAGGACATCAGGTGACCAACAGAGTGTGGCTTTTTTCTCAGCAGTCTATAACGCCAAACCTCTATAGCTCTATCAAGGATTTTGGCATGATGAAAGAAACAGGGGGTGTGTACTGAGATGGAGGTTGGGAGGGGAGAAGATAGGCAAATCATAGAAAAGGACTCTGAGACATGTAGTTTTCCCAGGCAAAAGGAAACAGTCCTGGAAAAGCGGCTGCTTACCTGCCAAGCAGAGAGGCTGTATACAGCACTCAGAGAACAACACAGGGAGACTAATAAAAACGTAAGCTACAAAACAAAGTCTTCATTTGCCATTCTCTACATGTTGAAAGTTAATCATTATAGTGAGACAATCACTATTAGGAGTCCGGTCAAGAGTTACTTTGCTTTTCTACGTAGAAACCCTGTTCCAAATTATATAAACCCATATATCACAGAGCTCAACTTCCCTCCCTCTATCACATCCTGCTTTCGGGTAGGGTGGCATAAACCACCTGACAGGTTCTTGTTAAGTGAGCAATGTAATAATTTTTGTTTCTTTTGTTCGTTCGCTAGACAAGCCCTTTAACCTCTTCATGACCAAGACAGTTGTGACCTCAGTGACAGAGCCCCATTTTTCATATCTGACATGTGTCACTTTATGTAGAAATAACTTCAGAGAATGTTTTCTCTTGACACATTATGCTTTAAGTTAGTAGTAAATTTTGGTCTTATTTCTTTATGTGAACATTTTGAAAAATTTGCCACTTTCGAAGTTCAAAAATTTCTGAATGCAAGGCAATTATACCACACAAAACAGTTTATAACTAGCATCTACCATATATCTACTGTATGCTAGCAACATTTTAAAAATATCTTTTTAAGAGGCATATAAATTTAATAGCAATCATTCAAATTTCCAAGAAAATTTGTAGCTTGGATTTTTTTTAGGGACCAGTCCAGTTCTGAGGTAGCTTTGAGGAAAATGTATGTTAGATACTCCCATAAATGACTCCATCTAAGAAACTACACCCCTTAAAGTATTCAAAACAGCATTTAGGAAGTTTGTTTATCCTCTAAGTCAGGTGTTTCAAATTCAAATACACTTTAGGCCAAAATTAAAAACTTGGACAAAGTCACGGGCCAACCTTACTGACCGCAGTCAGTTAACTCACTGTGTCTTGTGGTCTTCACACTGCTTCTTATCTGCTGCACGGCTTGGTATCTCCATTTGGAGTACCCTGCTGCCTGCAGAAATGCTGGGGCTGAGAAGGAGCTGAAAGGGTTAAATGGGTTTTCTGACCTTTAAAAAAATTGCTTTTCAAAACATAAGAGGGTGTTAAAAAAAAAAGACATTTTCCCCAAAAAACAAATTTAGTATCAGTTTTCATTTTCGTAAAAAGCAATCTCCTGTAAAGAGTAAAGGCCCATAGGAAAGTTTAGTGCAAAACCCCCCTGTAAGCCAGTGATTCAGGGATGCCCAAAAACCTCTTTAAGTGTTGAGATTTTTGAATTTTTTCCCCCCTGTGGCTTTTTTTTCTTTCAGTCATCGCGTGCCTTATCATTCCCCAAATGTTCAGGTTGTTTCTCCTGCCTTCTTTTGCAGGGGGAAGACGAGTAGAAAATTTGTAATAAAAAGTCCTGGCTTTTTCCCTATTTCTTCTGTATACTCCCTGGCCATTACTCTGTGGGCCAAATATAATTGCAATGCAGGACAGATTTGGCCCTGGGGCCTAGTTTGCCCCCCGCTATATTGTTTCCAGGAAAAAAAGCAAGTGTGGAGAAAACTTTTGGAAAGATTTTCTTTTTTAATCCATTATTTACGGGAAACGAAAAGATTTTAAACAGGGAACGAAATAAATTTTGATACTTTTGAGAAATATCCTATATTTAGCCTTGGTGTGCTAATTGACTCAACCACAAGCCCCAGAATAGGAGATGCGCCTATTGTATTTTGGGTCTAATTTTTTTTCTTAGAATATTTTTTTGCCCCCAAAAATTTGGGTTTAAAGCCCCCTTTTAAGGGTGCAAAACTTTTTTAACCCCCCTAAAAGGGATGTAGGGGGTATATTAACCCCCCCGGGTGCTTTAAAAATTTTTTTTAGCATTGGGCTGGAAAATAAAAAACATAACATTTTTTTCCAATAATATGCAGTTTTAGCTAAAAATGTTTCATTTTCACAACAAATTCAGGAAATAAATGTTCTCCAAAATTTGTTATGCAATTTATTTCTATGTGGCTGTATATTGCTTTTTGGGCCCATGGCAGGGCGGACAAGTGAGGGAGCGCTATTTGGCTTTTGGAACGCGATTTTTGGTGGTGCCATGTCGCATTTGCAGAGCACCCAAAGTACCAGAACAGGTGAAACCCACCAGAAGTCATCTTACTTTGGAATCAACACCTCATCCTGGGGAGTATTGTGCAGTTTGGGCCCACAGGTGTTCCACATTTATTTTTAGCATTGAGCTATGAACATGGAAAAAAAATAAAAATAGCTATTCCGCCAATTGCTTACTGGGTTTCATTTTTACAACGTTTACTGTGCGTTATAAATGACATGATACCTTTACTATGCAGGTCAGTAAAATTGCAACAATATTAATTTAATATATTTTTTATGTTTCACTACTTTTTCACAATAGAAATGCTTTTGTAAAAAATTGAGTTTTCATGTCGGCATATTCTGACAGCCATAACTTTTTTATTTTTCCGTATATGGAGCTGATTAAGGGCTTGAATAGTTGATGTTTTAATCTGTGGATCAATTACAGTTACACCCAATTTATATTGTTCTTTGTGTTTTTGTGCACTGTTACACAATAATTTTTTTTTTTGAACAATGGTTATGAATTGTTAGATTCTGATACTCATACGAGCTTTTGGGGGGGACAAACTGGTACCGCTTTGGGGTTTCTATGACCTTTTCATCGCTTTTTATTCCATTTTTTGTGCAGTGGGATGAACAGAATTTTTTGTTTTGTTTTTTACAGTGCTGATTGAGAGGTTAAATAATGTGACAGATTTATAGACTAGGTCAGTATACTGTACATGCGCTGATACCAAATATGATTGCTGTTAGAATACATAGGAGTACATGACTGTACTGCTGTGTATTGCAGCTGTCAATCACTATGCCGGCCGTGACCTCAGTATTCTGGGTTGTCATGGTAGGCATCGGCACCATCAGCTCCCTCTCTCTGTCTTTAGATGCTGTGCTTGCAAGGGGTTAATTGCCCACAACCAGAGGTAACTCCGGTCCCGGATATTAATGCAAATCACCAGCTATAACATAGAGCTGGTACCTTGCAGTGATCGTAACCTAGGTAACAGTCAGCAGGGTAAAAAGTACACAGGGACAGACATAACGACAGGTAACAGCAGGAAGCAGGAGCTCAGATGGACATTAAGGAACTGAACAGGAACAAAGGCAGGAAGTTCCTTATACAGTCATATGAAAAAGTTTGGGCACCCCTATTAATCTTAATCATTTTTAGTTCTAAATATTTGGGTGTTTGCAACAGCCATTTCAATTTGATATATTAATAACTGATGGACACAGTAAATATTTCCGGATTGAAATGGAGGTTTATTTTACTAACACAAAATGTGCACTATGCATTAAACCAAATTTTGATGGTGCAAAAATTTGGGTACCTTATCATTTTATTGATTTGAATACTTCCCAACTACTTTTTTCTGACTTTCTGAAGCACAACATTGGTTTTGTAACCTCACTGAGCTTTGAACTTCATAGCCAGGTGTATCCAATGATGAGAAAAGGTATTTAAGGTGGCCAATTGCAAGTTGTTCTCCTATTTGAATCTCCTGTGAAGAGTGGCATCATGGGCTCCTCAAAACAACTCTCAAATGATCTGAAAACAAAGATTGTTCAACATAGTTGTTCAGGGGAAGGTACAAAATGTTGTCTCAGAGATTTAACTGTCAGTTTCCACTGTGAGAACATAGTAAGAATGGAAGACCACAGGGACAGTTTTGTTAAGCCCAGAAGTGGCAGGCAAGAAAAATATCAGAAAGGCAGAGAAGAAGAATGGTGAGAAAGGTCAAGGACAATCCACAACCACCTCCAAGAGCTGCAGCATCATCTTGCTGCAGATGGTGTCACTGTGCATCAGTCAACAATACAGCACACTTTGCACAAGGAAAGCTGTATGGGAGAGTGATGCGAAAGAAGCCGTTTCTGAAAGCACGCCACAAACAGTCCGCCTGAGGTATGCAAAAGCACATTTGGACAAGCCAGCTTCATTTGAGAAGGTCTGTGACTGATGAAACAAAGATTGAGTTGTTTGGTCATACAAAAAGGGTTATGCAGGGCGCCCCAAAAAAACAAAAGCATTCCAAAAAAACACTTTCCCCCACTGTAAAATTTGGGGAGGTTCCATATGCTTTGGGGTTTTGCGGGGCCCAAATCCCGGGCACCGAAAATTTTGTTAAAGTTGAGGTAATGGTTTCAACCATACAGCATTTTTCTTCAAAATAATGTACAAGAATCATGATGAATTTAAATTTTACGCCGGGGAATGGATATTTCGGGGGGGGGGGGAAAAAGACAATGATCCCAAACTAGCCCCAAATCTACTCAGGCATTCTTGCAGGGGAAACAATTAAAAAGTTCTGGAATGGCCACCCCCAGCCCAGCCCTGAATTCATTGAAACTGTGGGATTTTTGAAGCGAGTTCCCCATGCCGGCGCCCATCAAATTAACTGAAACGGGAATTGTTTGAAAAGAGGAATGGTAAAAATACCTTCCCCCAGGATCCGGGGAAAACGTTAAAAAGTCAGGAAGCGACTAGAGGTGTTATTTTTGCAAAAGGGGGATTACTAAAATATTAATTCACTTTTGTTTGGGTGGCCATCTTTTGCACCGGTAAATTTTGGGTTTAAATAATTTGCACTTTTGTGTTAGTACAAAAAACCTCATTTTCAACCCGGGAAATATTATTTTCCATCATTATTAATAACAAATTTGAAAGGGCTGTTGCAAACCCCAAAAAATATTTAGAACTAAAAATTATTGATTAATAGGGTGCCCAAAACTTTTTCATAGGGACTGAGCCAGGGGTTTCGGGGGACAATTAGCCCACTTTTACAATCAGGGGAAAAGTGCATGTTGCCATTAAACAACATCTATAAACTTAAAAACCATAAAGACCCTAGAGGCAGACAACGCTTGGGTCTTTCATCAATGACGGAATACACACAATCCAACACAAAAACAAAATAACCACTGACATCCAGGGACTTAAAGGAGACGTCTTCTCTGAGAGTTGTTCTCTTTCCCTTTTCTTCTTTTTTGGGCCCCAGAACCATGATGATTCTCTCAGAACAACTTTTCCCTAAAGAATTTACCCCCAAAAAAATTTTTGTTCAGCACTTCTCTAAAAATTTCTCCCTCGTACAAACCCCCAAATAGTAATAATGACCCCTTTGTGCCTCTTAAGAAAGGGGAGAAAGCAAAAAAGGTAGGCAGAAGGTGGATACATTTTATTAGGTTTAAAACCCCCAAATTTGGGCGTAGATAAAATAGGTCCCCAATTAAGTAGATGGATAGGTACACTGAGACACAAAAGGGTTTTTGAACTTGCGACTTTGAGGCTCCATATCTCACTATCCACTAAAGCTTTGAATATCAGGCTACCATCATTTTATAGACAATCATCTTTCTTTTTTGCATAAATTTTACTTTAGCAATGCTTAGTTAGCAGTTCTTGTACATAACTGCATTGTTAAGTTTTGCTCCTTAAAATTTTAATTAAGTTTTATCATTTTATTAGTATTTTTAAAACCCCCTTTGGCTTTGAACACTGCTGAATCCTTTGGGCCCTTCTCAATCGACCTGAATTGATCCCAGGTCCTAACACGTTCCAAATGTTGGGCATATGGGGCTTTTGTAAGAAAAACAGCTTTTTCTTCAACTCTAAAACACAAAGTGTTCAATTTGGGGGAGGTCTGGAGATGTGGAGGCCCAAACCAGCAACTTACTTCATTTCATGAACCATTTAATCACCCAATTTAACGTAACTTTTGGTTTATTGCCCGTGGAAAATTTGTCGTCCTTTTTTACCCATGTACTCGAGTGAAAAGAAATAATCATCTTTGGGGGTTTCTCTGTATTTGCAGCATGAGACCCCCAAAAGTATCCAATCTTTTTGGGGTGGGAAAAACCCCCCATATCGGTTCCACCCCAACTTGACAGTTCCTTCAATTCTTGTCCCTTAGCCCTCTCTTCCCTTTTTTCTTCCAGATCCATTTGCCCCCCAGAGCCGTGTATTGACTTTCACTCATTTCTCTAAACCCTGTTTCCAATTTTTGCTGTACATAAAGGACTTTTTTCAAACCCGAGCCGGGGGCTTCCCATAGGGTATTAAAAACCCCTTACGCTTGCATGATCCCCTACATAGGTGGTGGGTGCCGGCTGATAATTGCAGCTTGTAATTTAGTACACTGAAAATTATGTATTCTGTATTGCCCTTAAAAAATTTTTAGTTGTGAGTCTAAATTTTGTAGCTCAGAATACCCCCCCCCCCCCCCCTTGGGGAAAGGAATGTGTAGTCTTTGATTTTGAAATTCACAGAAAATCATTTTGGACAAAAATAATACCGTGTGGTTACAACCCAGTGAATATCTGAAAAAGCACAAATTAATGACAATTTTACGACTCGTAACTATACAATCCCCTCCAGAAAAAGTCCAACAGATGTGGCTATGACCCCCCAACCAGTGCAGAGGTCATTGATCTGTCCACAGCAGAAGCGCAGTCCGTGATTGCCATCTAGTGGGGATAGTAAGAAACAACCCTCATTAGATAACAAGTGTCCTCCCACCTCATTATATTTTCAGCCAGTAAAAGAGTAGCCAAATATGAGAGAAGAGGGGAAATCTGGACAGAGATTTGGGCCTATAAAACACATGGCCAGACTCAAATCTGTGTTCATAGCTTGGGGGTCAATCCTACCCCGGGATTTGAAAGCTGAAACATTGTAAGTGTGAATTCTCTCTCATTTTCTCCCTTTTATTTTATAACTGTTGCTACGTATGTCATAGTCATTGTTAGAGTATTTTGTTTATGTAAGCATTGTAAATCGTTTAATATTAAAGTTACCACTAATACGTTAATTCTTGTCGCTGCACGGATCCATGTTCTTGAAGAAGTGTTTTTTTTTGTAGCTGCTGGAGAGCAGTGAGGTGGCCCTGTAAGCATTTTTTACGTGTTTTTAAAATATCTGTTAGGAATCAGATTCCTTCCGGCTGATTCTTTTTGATTATTGAAGGAAGGTGGTGGCAGCGGATAACGTTGGGGTGCTGGAACTGTCTTGGGGTGCGATTTATGCTTGATTCGCTACCTAATTGAGAGGTGAGCGCGAGTGGAAATAAGTCGACTCCAGTACAGTGGCCCCCAGTCACGTGCTGGTGAGTGTTTAGTGACATAATTGGTGGCACAGTGGTGGGATATTTTTCTTTTTATTGCAGCATTAGTGCTTGGTTTAAGCAATTATTCCCTGCACTAAAGGTCTGGCTGTATCTTTGGGAAGAATCCACCAGTCTTACAAGAACTAACGCAGTGCTTACTTGACATACGTACAATCAGTTCCCCCTCCCTGTTTTTCTTTTCTACCTTTGATTTGGCAAAGGGTGCTTTGTAAGATGGCAGCCCTGTACAAGAAGCAGAGCAAAGAAACTCTCATCAACCTCTGCGAGGAGAGAGGGATTGACCCGGCAGCAAAGACGAAGGTTCTGCTGATCCGTGAGCTCGTGGAGCAGGATTTGCAGCAGCTGGACTTGGCATCAGAGAACGAAACCGACAACACACAGGTCCAATTGACGGAATTTGCTCCTGAAATAATTTCCCCTGAGGTCACCCGAAGCGGCAGTTCTCAGGGAGGCATGGACTCTGCTCTGGGCATGGCTTTGCAGCAGCTTGGTGCTTGTGACCCTAATTTGCGCCTACAACTTATCCTGCAATACCAACAAGCAGAGAGAGAGGCTGCGGAATGCCAGGCCGTGCGAAAGGTGGCCGAGCGCCAAGCAGAGAGAGAGCGAGAGGCTGCCGAGCGCCAAGCAGAAAGGGACCTCAAGTTGCAGCTGGCACGACTTGAAAGGGGTGAGGCTTTGCCACAGCCTCATGCCCAGGATACAAAACCTTTGAAACCCCGACTAGAACACTTTCCTGTGATGGAAAAGAATGGGAGAATGGGGACTTAGATGTTTTCCTAAGACGATTTGAAAAAACTTGCAGACAATATCATCTGCCCAAAGAGCAGTGGGCACGATATCTGACCCCAGGACTAAGGGGCAAAGCCTTGGAGGTTTTTTCGGACCTCCCACCAGAGCAAAACGGGGACTATGACGCCATAAAGAGAGCTCTGGTCATGAAATATCACCTCACTCCGGAGGTGTATCGCAGGAAATTTCGGAGGGCTGCAGAAAGGTCCCACTGACAGCTACGCAGATGTGGAGGGCAACTTAAGAGTCACTTGCAAGCAATGGGTAGAAGGACTCTCTGTTTCCAGCTTTGATGACCTGTTGGATCTAATGGTCAAGGAGCAGCTTCTCCATATCTGTCCTGCGGATGTTCGACAATTTGTCTGCGACTGGAAACCGAAGACGTCCAGAAACACGGCCGAACTGGCAGACTCCTTTGTTGCCAACAGGATGCCAGAAGCCCGGAGAACACCTGAGTCCACCTGGAGGAGAGGTAAACCTGCTGGGGATCCTCCTTCTCCTCCCCATCGATCACCTGGGCACCCTCCTAGTACGCCTCCTGGGTCCCTGAGACCCACATGGCCATTGACTGACATGCGCACAGGGTTTATATGCAACAAAGTGGGGCATGTTGGTGCCACTTGTCCAGACAAGCGGAGGAGTGCCCCTATGCCCACAGCGCCCCCCGTAACAGGCCCTTCCATCTATCTTATAACTGGGACTGCAGGAAGGAGAAAGCATAACCTTCAAACCCGTCACGTGGGCAGAAAAAATCGCATGGGCTTTCAAAGACAGTGGGGCAGAGGTGACTGTTGTGTGTCCAGAGATGGTGGATGCTAGAGATATTATTCTGGGAAAGACCATGTCCCTGACCGGATTTGGCGGAGTCCGCTCTGCTATACCAATGGCTCGTGTTTATCTGGACTGGGGAGCGGGCCGAGAGATGAGGGAAGTGGGTGTTTCTGCTACTATCCCCTATTTGGTTCTCCTTGGTTTGGATCTGGGAGTAATGCAAGTGAATTATGTTCCAGCTCCCCCTCCGAATGCAACCCCAGCAACCCAGATATATGATTCCCCACAATGCTTCTGGGAAATGCCCGGATGTGAAAGGAAATCGGAAAGTGGATATACCTCTGAATGATGCCAATGATATGTGTACTGTGTAAAATGACTGTCCTTATGTCACACCTGTGACCCATAGTCAGGATGCCTGCAAGCCTCAGCTTTGTGTGTCGGCTGACCAGTCCCAGGCGAAATCCTCTGCAGAGATCAAATTGCAAGCTGATGTGGAAGAGTCTGCACCCCCCTCAATCCCCCCTTCTGCTGACAATCACAGCTCTCACATGCTTCGATTATCAGATCACAGGGAAGAGGAGCTGCCAGGCCAAACAGTCCTGCCCCCTGCGGAGTCTGATAATCATGGAGTGCGTTGGGAACAGGGAGCCAAACCAGAGTCTAAAGAATTGGGGATCCCTGATAGCAGCCCCATGATGTGTGGCCAGAAACCCATGGGGATAACAGGGACTATCCCTATTTTCACCCCCCCTCCTATCAAGGACCCCCCCCCCAGCACCTGAGAAGGAAGTGTCTTGTACTATGTTTTGTGATACTTGCTGTGACTTGAGTATCGAAGCTGTGGATGTTTTCACAGCCTGTTATGAGGCCTGCTGATGTATCTCAGCTGTTGTGTGGATGTTTTCGGTGTCAAGGCTGGTTGGACCAGACATCAATTTACCTACAGCTGTGTTGTGGGCCCCAGATGTATCCCAGCCCACAAATACTCTCGGAACTGTTTTGAACCTTGCCGACATATCCCAGCCTGTAATGCTGGGTGCCCCTGTATCTAAGCTTGCCAGTATGACTGTTTGGACAATAATGATTTATCCAAACCTGAGGGTATCTACACTGTTAAGGACAATAATGTTTATCCAAACTGAGGGTGTATCTCGACTGTCATGGACAATGATCATGTATCCAAGCCTTTGAGGGTGTTTTTCCCAGGTGTAATGGTAATGTGGGGATGGCCATCCCTAAGTCTGTTGTCCATGATACCGACAGCTCAGTTGATGTGCCTGAGCCCGCTGATGCATGCCAATCTGTTATGAACAGTAGGGGTGTATCCAAACCAGTTATGTATGACCCTGCCTGCCTGGGGGTTTGTATCCAACCCCATGGAGTGTAATGGTGACCCCTTTCCCAAAGCTGTTGGACCCAAACCCAAACTGTGGATAAATCTCTGCCAAGGTTATTCCCCGGGGTCTGAAGGGGTAAGACTTTGACCCCAATCATAGAGGTGATGTGTCAAAATGTAAGTGTGCTATTGTACCGCCGTGGGATTCCTCCAACACCCGATATCTGTTAGTTCATATACAGAAAGGGCATTGAGTGTGGTAATGCCGATAGTCTCTCTCGCCAGGGGAAGACGGAGGTGGGCTCAGGATATGGCAGGTGAGCCAGTTCCCCCCCGCCCACTCCAAAAGGGGGAGGTGTAATGTAGTACACTGAAAATGATATGTATTCTATATTGCCATTAAACCATTTCTTCAATTGTGAGTCTACAATTCCTGTAGCTCAGAATACCCCCCCCCTCCCCTTTGGGAATGGAATGTGTAGCCTGTGATTGTGAAACTTCACAGAAAGTCCTTTGGACAAGTATATTACCCGTGTGGTTACAACCCAGGCATATCTGATAAGCACTAATTATTGACAGTTTTACGACTCGTAAACATATACAATCCCCATCCAGTAAGTCCAAAAGATGTGGCCTTGGACCCCCACAACAGTGTGAGGTCATTGATCTGTCCACAGCAGAAGTGCAGTCCGTGATTTGCCGTTTAGTGGGGATATAAGCAAACAATCTCATTAGACAACAAGGGTCCCCACCTCATTATATATTCAGCCAGTTAAAAGAGTAGCCAAATTGAGAAAGGAGGGAAAAACTGGACAGGATTTGGGCCTATAAAACACATGGCTAGACTCAAATCTGTGTTCATAGCTTGGGGTTCAATCCTGGATTGAGCTGTGTCCCATCTTCCTTCCCTACCCCGGGATTTGAAAGCTGAAACATTGTAAGTGTGAATTCTTTCTCATTTTCTCCATTTTATTACTGTTGCTACGCATGTCAGTCATTGTTAGGCCGTGTTCACACGGCTTATTCCTGATGGATTTGTGAGCTGTATTGAGCTCACAAATCCGCCGTGAAAAGGGGGGCGGGGGGGGCGGGGCCGAGGGGCGGGGGCGCCGCCCCCGGGCCCCAAAGCAAGCATTGTTACGGCGCCCCCCAAAATAATGTGCATGTCCTTTCTCCCCCCGGCCGAGCGGGGAGAGCGGGGAACCATTTTTCTTGGAGCATATTACCGTAATGACAGGGGAGGGTTTTTGGGCCGTATGCAGCGAAAAACCCGGCGCGGAGTACGGGCCCCAAATCCCGTGCCCAAAAAAACCTGGAACGAGGCCTTAGATATTTTGTTTATTAAGTTTGTAAATCTTTAATTTTAAATACGTTAATTCTTTGTCACTGCACGGTTCCATTTCCTTGAAAAGGTTTTTTTTTGTAGCTGCTGGAGAGCATAGGGGCCCGTAACTTTTTTTTACGTTTTTTAAAAAATATTTTAGGAATAATTCTTACGGCTGATTCTTTTTGATTATTAAAAGGGAAGGTGGGGCGGGGATCCCTTTGGGGTTGGAACTGTCTTGGGTGCATTTATGCTTGATTCGCTCCCTGAGGGAAAGGGAGCGGAGGGGAAAAAAGTCAACTCCATTACAGTGGCCCCCAGTACATGGGGATTTTTGTACGTACACAGCACCCCGCGGTAACAGCGGGGAAATGGGCCAGCTCCATTCTGCGCTGTTTAACGTCTTAGAAACCGCACCGAACATGGCCACGGCATCTAAATGAATGATCAGGACTTCCAACAAAAACAAAAAGCCCCCGGCCATTTAACAGGGCACTGGAAGCTGGTGAACCTTCCATTCCCACATTTTTTCCTGTTTTTACATCTTCCTTCCCAGGCAGGAAGTAAAAAAAACCACCATATACCTATTGTACTGTATCACAATGCAGTAGGCTCTATAAATGATCATGCCCCCAGTGGTGAAGCACCCTAAAAAATAAAGAATTAAAAGTTCAAATCACCCCCCCTTATTTTACAAAGAAAAAAAAAATTAAGAAGTTACACATAATTGGTATCACCGTGTCCGTAAAAGTCCGATCTATTAAAATATAACACTATTTATTCCAAAATTGCGTTTTTTTGGTCTTTTCCTCCCCAAAATTGGGAAAAAAGGATCAAAAAAGTTGCATTTTTCCAAACTATACCAATAAAAGTCCTTTCACCCGAGGCCCATTCCAAGCTTTTTTAACCCCCTTAGATGCCACAACGAACATGGCCGCAGCATCTAACTGAATGAGAAACAGTGCTGCACACTATTCCTCACTCCGATCGGGACCTCCGTGGCAAGATCATGTGGTCCCGACTGGTTAACTAGCCGGGAACCCGGGGAAGGTCCATTGCCCCCAATTTTCTGTTTTACTACTTCCCACCCCGGAGGAAGAGAAAAACCCGCCTATTTTTATTACAATCATGGCGTGAAACCCCCAAGGGGGAAAAAAGTTAAATAAAAAAATTTAAATAAATGTTTTTTGTGTTTTGTTTGTGTGGTGTTGTGTGTGTGTGTATATTATTGTAGGGATTAGCTAAAACATAGCAATTTTTGCGGGGGAAAAACGCAAGTTTTAAACCCCCTTAAGCCCTGGAAAGAGTACTCCCGGCCCTTTAAGGAGTTTTGCGGGGGATCGCTCCCGCCCCCCCCCCCGCACGCCCCGGTTTATGGCAATCCCCGCTAACCCCCCTCCGTAACACCCTCCCCCCCCCACGCTGTTTTCCCCCTTAATGCCGCGGAAAAGAGGGCCGCGGCGTCTGAAAAGAATGAAAAATCGGTCCCCGCACCGATCTTGAGGTGATCGGCACCCCACAGGTATTCGGCAAACCGACCCCGGACATGGCCGGGGGGCCTTAGGAAGGTCCGTCACTTCCATGTCCCGGTTTGCCCATTCCCTCCGCAACAGGGGAAATTTGGGGGAAACCCCCACTGGGGCATCAATGCTTTCTTTTGCTGCATTAGACTGTATTGACAATGCACCCCCTAGGGGGAAGTACCATAGGTGGCCCCAAAGTTAAATAAAAAAAATAAATAAAAAAAAGTTTTACATACAAAAAAAAAAAATTTTAAAATTTAAAAACACCCCCCATTACCCATTTTACAAAAAAAAACAATAAAAAAATAAAAAAGGGTTACACGTATTTGTATTGCCGCACCCAAAAAGTCTGTCATAAAAAATATAACAAAAATTATCCCGTACGTGAAACCTAAAAGCAAAAAAAATTTCCCAAACCCAAAAAGCGTTTTTGGGTCATTTTTGTCCCAAAAAAAGGAATAAAAATATCAAAAAAAGTCCCCCTGCATTCCAAACTCTACGATAAAAAAATACTTCAGCCCACAAAAATGCCCCCTCACGGGCGTGTAGGTTTTTGTACAAAAAAAACATTGGTCGCACAAAATGGGGTCACGGGGCAATTTTCAAAAACAAAAAAGTTTGGAATTTTTTTACGGTACCAAACATGGAAAGGAAAACCCCAATGTTTTGGGATTGCCGGATTAAACAACCTTTTAGAATACAGATAACACATTGTATTGACCCAAGATTTTGCTTAAAAAAAAAAACCTGCAAACATGGAAAAAACGTTTTGTTTTCACATTTTCCCATTGGAATTTTTTCAGTTTTCCCCGTATATTCTTTATTGAATAACACCATTAGAAAGTACTTTGTCCCCAAAATAAAAGCCCTCATGGTCTACGTAGGTGGGAAAAATGAAAAAATTATGGGTTGGGAAAGGCGAGAGGGAAAAAAAACTTTCCCAAAAACAAAAACATCCGGGGTTAATTGGCACATTCCACAAACAAAAAAATAAAAGACAGGCTTGCTTGAGCCAAAAGCATAAACATATACATTCGCAGTCTCTGTGACAGGTACAGTACGTTTCCGGGGTTTTAAAAACCACATCGGGCCCGTTTTCCAGGGGTTTCCCCGGGCTCACTCTGGCTCTCACACCACCCCTCATCCACGACAATTTTGGGAAAGGGAGGGAACTACCCCCCACTCACCCCGAGCCTGCTGGGGCCCTTTTATATGCCTTAAGCCCCCGGCCTGGAATGTGGGAGCATCAAGGCCCAACCTTCGACCCGCTCCCTAAAAGCAAAGAAACGGCATTGCTGCCTACTACAATACAAACGGTCATTTGGCTACTGCCGCGACACCAAATTTAAATGCTTTACTTCATTTTTCCCCAAACCTCAGGCTGTTTTGGCGGCACTATCGTCCTCACAATAGTACCGCCTTCCTACCAATATATATTTTTAAAAATATATTTGTGTATTATTAAAATTATTAATTAAAAGTTCAAATCCCCCCCTTTCTATTTTACAAATTTTTAATTTTCAAAATTAATAATAAAGTTCACATAATTGATACGCCTGTCTTAAAAAATCGAAATTTAAAAAATAACCAATTTACCCATACGGGAACATTGGGTAAAAATAAAAAAAAATTTCAGATTTTTAGGGCATTTCATCCCTCAAAAAAATTTAATAAAAGGAAAAAAAAGTTCATGTATTTTTAAAAAGTTAAAATAAAAGTACACTTAGCCCGCAAAAAAAAAGCACCTCATAAAGTCCCGATAGAAGTGCAAAAAAGTTATTTGTCGCAGAAAATTGCATCATGGAAAAAAGTTGAAAAATAGAAAATGTTTGGATTTTGCTTACGGTACGAAAACATAATGAAAACCGTACATGTTTGGTATTGCCAGATGTGTATCAACCTGCAGAATACAAATAATACATAATTTATACCAAAGATTGAACGTCGTAAAAACAAAAAGACCCGCAAACATGGCACAAGTACGTTTTTTTTCACATTTTGCAACACTTTTTTTGTTTTTCCAGTATATTCTATGGTATGGTGAATGACACCATTAAAGTACACATTGTCCCGCAAAATAAAAGCCCTCATATGTCTAGGTAGATGAAGTAATAAAAAAGTTATGGCTCTAGAAAGGCGGGAAGGGAAAAACGAACATAAAAAAATAAAAATAGGCATTGGCATTAAGGGGTTAAAGTTGAGGCTTCTTTACCTTTTTTTGGGCCACCATTCCAGACTTGGGTAAAGAGTGTCACATGGTGCCTGCATGGATGTCTGTGATCTCACTATAATGAAGCATATGAGCCACCTCCAAAGCTGTGTTTGTTGCGCTAGATCTTGTGATGAGCCGACTTGTTGACTCCGATATTTTGCCTGGACCTCGACCTCTTGGCTTTTGAATGAATGGATGGACTTAATTTCGTATAATTGTTCCACCACCAGGAACAAAACAGTAACAATATAGTTACATGACAAGAATCTGCATAACTAACAGTGGCATAGCTACAGGGGTTACAGCGGTCGTAGTTATGATCGGGCCCCTGTCACCACATAGCCTCATCGCTGGGTCACATGGAAGATAGGTGTTTGGCAAGGGAAGGAAGGAGAGCCAAAGTGAGTATTATTTTTATTATTTTTTTTAATGGGGGGAGGCGGAATATCTTCTATAACGGGCCCTATATACCACCCAATCTACTATAACTGACCCTATATACCATCCTACCTGCTATAACTTTCTTACATACCACCTAACATGCTATATCTGGCCCTATATATCATCCTACCTGCTATAACTGGCCCTATATACCACCATACCGGCTATTACTGGCCCTATATAGCACCCTATCTGCTATAACTGACCCTATATACCACCCTACCTACCATAACTGGCCCCATATATCACCCTATCTGCCATAACTGACCCTATATACTACCCTACCTGCTGTAACTGGTCCTATATACCTGCCTACCTGCCGTAACAAGCCCTATATACCTGCCGTAACAGGCCCTATATACCTGCCTACCTACCAGAAGGGACACTATCTACCTGCTTACCTACTAGAAAGGGCCCTATATATCTGCCTACCTACCAGAAAGGGCTCTATCTACTAGAGGAGGCATCTACCTACCTACTAAAGGGGGCATCTATCTACTTACCTTTCTACGAGCGGGGGCTCTCTCTACTTTTATACCTACTAGAAGGGGCCATATACTTAAGGGGGACATTATCTATTTAATAGGAAGAGTCGGCATACTTATCTGACTAATTTTTAAGCTCTAACCTACCTAAAAGAAGCATCTTCCTATACGCCTGTCTAATTTGGGGCGGCTGTCTACTATATGGTGTGTTCCCACCTACTGGTAGCACAAATGGGGGCCTAAGAATCTAAAGGGGGCACTTTCACTGTTTGGAGTCTAACGTGTTTCTGTGGTAAATTCTTCAGGGATTCATGGCCGGGAGAAGTCATCATGGCAGTCTGGAAAGGATGGAGAAAGAAAAGGGAAAGAGAACGACTCATCAGATAAGACATCACCTGTGAGTCACTAAATGTAACTGCCCTGTAATCACTTATACGACTGCAGATTCTGTGTACATTTGCTATCTACTCCTATATGGTCACTGTATGGTGGTAATAGTACTCTTAGTGTAATGGCTTATATTCAGTAACAGTACAATGATATTATTCAAACCATTTATGGTGGTCATATGTGGTCATGATGTGGCAGTTTTATTTGGTTCTTTGGTATATTGTTGTTATTGGTATTATTGATCTTAGTATACTGGTTTGGTCCGTAATATTATGATGGTATTAGTCACTCTAGTAGTGATAATGTGGCCCTTGTACTGATACCCACAGAATACAGATAACATGTCAATTAAACTGTTCAGCTAAAAAAACACCAACATAAACTAAACTCATAAAACAAAAGGCACAATTGAATTTTTTTCCTGTTCACTGCACAATATTTTTTTTTAGTTTGAGAGGGGCGGGAAGTTGCAAGAGGGAACAAACTCTATGGCTATACAACTTTTTTTTGGCCCCATTTGAAATGAATTTTCTTCTATTGGGCGATTCCTTTTAATAGAAATAATATTCTGGAGCGCGCTACACTGCAGACATCCGCCACACCAAATAGCAAACCTGTCGTTGAAAAGTATTGATACACAGACTGACTGGGAGTAGGGGAGCCCCAAGCTGAAGTTTTGCACCCGGGCCCCTGAGTCTTTAGCTACGCTCCTGATAACTTAGCACATGCTAAATACTGTAGTTGCAAGTCAAATTTATGTATGAGATAGCCAAGATGATTGGCTATAAAAAGATGGCAGTCTCATAGTTAAAACTGTAGGGGATGGTGAGATATGGAGCCTGTAAGTCAAAAGTTCAAAACATTGTTACCCTTTTGCTTGTCAATGTACATGCTGGCAGAACATAAAGTATAGCAACAGGACTTGTGTGAATTTAGTTAACATAAGCAGATCTACCCAAGTGCACAGAGAGTTCCCTAAATTACCCATATGCTGTGTCTAGTATATTGTGTTTGACATCAAGAAGTAATTTGAATAAGGGAACAGCAAAATAATAAAACATACACTGTATCATTAAGTGCAGTTTATTGTCATAAAAAACAACTTCTATTGTTTCCTCAATGTATTCAGCAAAAAAATAAAAAATATATGTAAATGAATTGCCCAGGATTAAAAAAAGTCTGTTTTTCTATCCAGAAACAATGCCACCCATGTCCATGGATTATATCTGGTATTGCCGCTCATATCCCATTGAAATTAATTGGACTATGTTACACTACTAGATTCAGCCCATGAAAAGAGTGTTTCTGTTTTGGGGGGGGGGGGAACAGACCTTGTCTAACCCTGGACAATTCAATTAAGTGTCTAAGGCATAGATATAATCCCATTCAATTGACACTTGTATTTCTCCACCTCAGTGAGAAAAGGATTTGTGAAGATGCCTTCAAGTCTAGAAGTTGATGTTATCGACATCACTGACCACTGTGGAAACATCACATTTGTCCAGCCTATGTCTTTGACAGAGATTTATGATAATCAACAACATTTTCCTGTTGTAGCAGAAGTTCTGGATACAGCAGATGTTCAGCATTTGTTAAAAAATGACACCTACACAGCTCTACAAAAAGGACAGAAAATAATAATTTACAGGAAAATTGTATCAAAAAAAGTTCTTGCCACAGGTATTAAAGGCAAGACCGCTAAATTCTTTTGTATATACGATTCATACAAGGGGAAACTTCGTCAAAGACCAAGGGAGTTTGCTTCCATTTTTGAGCTCTGGACCAAAGCCTTAGAAGGAACTAAACTTACAGTTGTGGTAACCCAGGATTGTGATAGTGGTGATGACAATTTCCCTTCCTTGTGTATCGGAGATCATTTACAGGTTTTACACCATACCAAAACTGTCCTAATGACCACAATAGGACCACAAGAAACTGATGTTCTAGTTTGTAAAAAAAGGTTCAGCAGATGATGAAGATGATGATGATGACGATGACGACGACAATACTCCAGATGAATTAATTCTTCCTATATTTATGGAAGGGCGATTTGTTGAGGAAGTTAAAGATACTAAAAAATACAACCTTTTCAATATAATACAAAAACTTAAATCCCTTTGGTGAGGTGAAGGGTTTGGTAAAAAAAGTTTAAACTTATAAAATTGATCCTTTGGCATTTTTCCTTCTTTTTAGGCTAGGGAATTTATTAAGAACCTGCTTTGTTCCCCCTTTGTATGACACAGCATCAGAGTGCTTTGAGTTGCCGATTAAATACTTTGACATTTCTTGGTTTTTATGGAAGTTTAAATTTTCTCAACACCTGCGGGGTTGACAAATTTCCAAAAATTTAGAAGAATGAGGGAAGGTTTTTACAAACCCCCTGAAAAAAAGCCCAAGCAAGCACACAACCTCCACCCCCAAGGCCACCAAAAAGACAAGTGAAAGCTAAGGAAAAAATTCAATGTAACAAGCCAGTGAGGAGAAAAAAAGCATCTTCTCCAAAATTAAAAGGAAACAAAAAGTTTGTTAAGGGAACTGATTTTTTTTCTTTTTTTTAAAAGTACCTTCTTCATGCATAAAATTAATTTAAAAGTGTCCTGGAAATTTTCTATTTCACTAAGCTTAGCAGCAAGTTGTAATTTTCTGATCATGTGCTAATCTTGTTAGTAGTGCCCCAATGTCGTTAATACAAAAAACCACTTAATCCCTTTAACAGTCACATTAAAAAATTAAAAAAATTTTTTATTTATATCAAAAATTTTAAATTTTTAAAGAAAATATGGGGGTTTTTCTAATTTAAAAAAATAGCATTTTAAAAAACTTTGGGATTTTAGTTAATTTAGCTTTAAGGCCAGAAACTTTTTTTTTTCCTCTGTTTTTTTTCGTCTTTCATTCTTTCATTTTTTTTTTTCCCCATGTGCTGAAAGGGATTATGTAGGAGGATTTTGTAGTTTTTTCAAGAACTATTTTGGAGTACATGTAAATTATTGAAACTTTTATTGCTTTTTGGGAAAAGAAAAGGGGAAAAGGGCAGTGTCATGATTGTGCCTGACACCCCCCCGGTTTTTGGGCCTGGTCGCCGGCCACGGAGTTGGGCGAAAACCGGGGTTTTTGACATAACACCTTACAATTTTATTTTCCATTTGAACTTGGTCTTCCTCCCCCCGCATTCCTTTATTGATTCCGGCCCAATGCCCCGGGGGTCAGGAAAACTTCCAGCACTCCCAAATTTTTTCTTGCTCCTTGTTTTTTTTTCTGGGTTTTTTGACAGCCCCCTTTCTCTAATGGTTTTTTGTTAGTCCACCTTTTTACCTTTTCCTTTTGGGGTTTTTGGGGAGGGATTTAAAGGCTGTTTTTAACCCCTTTCCCCCTTTCCCGCCCAAAAGGGGATTTTTCTCCCTGTTGAAAAACCCTTTTTTTTTCTTTTGGCCCCTTTGGGGTTTCCTGAATTTGGCTTTCTTCTGACTATCCTTCCCGCCTCTTGTATCTGTACGCATTCTCCCGGGTGTTAAAATGCCTTTGGTTGAACCCCCCTTTCTCCCTTTGCCTCACAATTTTTGGGGAAGCGCTGCCCCGGGGCCCCGTTACTGACTCGGACCGTCCAAAAAACGGCCTTTGTGTTCTTTGTTTGTTTTTTCCTTCTGTGCACTCTGCTCAGTGTGGCCCTTTTTATCTTCGGTTGGGGCCGGCCTGTTTTAAAAGGCGGGTTCCCCCAAAACGTGGGGCAAAGGGGGGGAGACCGTGTCCCGGGCCTCCTTTTCGTGTCTTGGTGTTTGTCCCTGACAGGTCCATTACAGGCAGTTTTCATCTTTTTCTGCTTTTGCACAGTGAAACATTTTTTTACCAAATAGTTTGTATTGTTGCATTTCGAACCTAATATTTTAAAATTTTTCCCCTTTTATGGATCTTCCCTGGGAAACTTGTTTTTTTGCAGGATGACTTGCAGTTTTTATTAGCACCATTCTGGGGTTTATACTTTTTGATTACTTTTTTATTCCTGTTTTTTGGCATCAAGATAAACAGAAAACAATTATTCTGTCATTGTGGGGTTTTTTTGTTTTTTTTTTATTTTTCTAAACACTTTATTTACTTTTAGGGAAATATTTTTGTTTGGCCCCCAAAAAGGAATTGGCTTTTGAGATTCTTTGATTACTTAGATAATAATCCTTCTTCTGACTGTGACCTTACAGCATTTATGAGGCTTAAGAGAGCTGATAAAGCCTAAAGCTATGTGGTCTGGAGTCCTTTCCCTTTTAAAAAAAGGGGCAAACCGGCAAATGAAGAAAGGGTCCAGACAACAGCAAAACCCAAACCAAAACCCCAAAAGGGCCCTCAAAGGCCAGAACAGGTTTGGGAAAAAGGAGACGGCTGCCAGAATGAAATGTTGTTTGGGAGAAGGGAAGGCCCGAGGGAGCAGTTATTTCTGGTTTTTTTGCCCCCCCTTAAAGTTTAATGACCCAACCCAAAAGGGTTTTTGTATCCAAGTTTTTCCCCGTTAATGACTTTTCATGAACATGTTCCAAAAATACCCCATTTTTCTGCAAAGTCCCTTTTGGGGGATGGACTAATTTGGGGAAGGGGTAAGGGGCAGGGGGAAATCGAAATTTTCCCCCTCACAAACCTGACAAAGGATCATCACTAGGGAAAGGGGCCTCTAGCAGGCTGAGACTGATGAGTTCTTTTTCAAAGGGTCCCCCCCCCATCTTCCCCGTAATGGGGGGGGAGTAAAAAGGGGGGTCCTAAACATAAAGTCAATAATGAAAATAAGGTGCTTTGGAGCTTTTGAGCTTGATTTATGACTTTAGTGGTTAGAAGTACTGGAGAGGAGGCTCAATTAGTCTCCAGATACGGATTTGATCTATTTGGGACAATTAAAGATGTAAATACATTTTCAAATTTTTGAAAGAAAAAATTTTTTTCGAGCAAGAAAAAAGGGTTTGGATATACAAAATGGAGGGGGAAAAAAATTAGTTAGCCCCCAAAATTTTGCAAGTTTTACCCCCCTAAAAAGATGAGAGAGGCCCGTAAAATTTACATCATAGGGAGACCCCAAAATATGAAACAAAATGGGGAAAAACAAAACCCGAAAATCCCATGGTCCGATTTGGAAAGAAATTTAAATTGCAGATTATAGTGGAAAAAAAAGTAGTTTGGCCCCCTACAAAAAAGCAAGATTTCTGATCCAAGACCTTTTAACTTCCTCTTTTAAAAGGCTCCTTGTCCCCCAAATCATTACCCGTAGTAATGGGAAACCCTTTTTTAAATTTGTTCTCAAATAAGATACCTGTCCAAAAACCCAAACATTCACACTCCCAAAAATCCACAAAGGTTTAAGACCAAAGAGCTGTCAAGGACACCAAAAACAAAAATTTTAGCCCCGGCACCCGGCTGGGAAGACTGAAAACGCAATTGGCAAGCAGCTTTATGTGAAAAATAAATGTTGGGGCAATAAATTTGAAAAAAGGAAGCCCTACAAGCCATTGGGTAATTTCCCCTTTATCTTTGGGGCTTTCCAAAGCAAATCACCCCGTTGGGTCAAAATGATCACTTGAATTTGGGGAGCAAAAAACCCAGAACCCCAAAGGGGGAACCTATTTTGAAAAGACTTGCAAAAAGGCCCTTTGGGCCCCCAAAGTAGACAGGGACTCGATCCTGGGGGTGCCGACGGTTTTCCCCTTTTTCTTAAGCCATACATGGCCGGGCCCGTCTGAAATTTTAGAGAACAAATTTTATGATCCAAAGAGTATTGTGAGAATGCATATGGGGCAATGAAACCAAAAAAAGAACAAAAACCCTTTTGGGGGGAGAAGAAAGCTGAGTTGCTCCAAAGAAACCCCCAACACAAAATGTAAGCATGCGGTGGCAGGGGGATTGAAGATAAACGTTCCTGGTTTTTCAGATCACAATGATCCAAGCACCCCACCAGGGCAACAAAGGGAGTGGCTTCGTAAGAAGCA
Source organism: Phyllomedusa bahiana (assembly GCA_025379985.1). NCBI lineage: Eukaryota > Metazoa > Chordata > Amphibia > Anura > Hylidae > Phyllomedusa > Phyllomedusa bahiana. Next base: position 24,668 of record JAODAL010003998.1, read on the forward strand.
TTTAGGGTCCTGGAGTGGCCCAGCCTTTCTGCAGATCTAAACCCCACATAGAAAAACCTTTGGAGGAGTTGAAAGTCTGTGTTGCCCAGTGACAGCCCCAAAACATCACTGCTCTAGAGGAGATCTGCATGGAAGAATGGGCCAACATACCAGCAACAGTGTGTGCCAACCTTGTGAAGACTTACAGAAAACGTTTGACCTTTGACATTGCCAACAAAGATTATATAACAAAGTATTGAGATGAACTTTTGTTATTGACCAAATACTTATTTTCCCAATAATTTGCAAATTAAATTCTTTCCAATCAGACATGTGTTTTCAGGATTTGTTTTTCATTTTTGTCTCTCATAGTTGAGGTCTACTTTGATGTCAATTATAGGCCTCTCTCATCTTTTTGAGGGGAGAGTTTGCACATTTGGTGTCTGATTAAATACTTTTTTACCCACTTTATATCATTAAAATATAACTAGGAAAGTAGCTATGAATTGATTGTTTTAATGATTTAGGATCAACTGAATTTAAAAATAATGCAAGACCTAGAAAGGGAAAATACAAACCTTTTAAATATGTGTACCAAAATGTCATGCCCAATCTGAAATATTATCCCATCAAATATCGGGTGCCTGCTCTAGATATATTTCAACAAAAAACAGAAGTAGATTCAAGAGCTTTAAAATATAATACAAAAACATACTTGCGCCATATTTGCAAGTTTTTTTTATGGCGTTCACTCTCTGGTATAAATTATGTGTTCTCTGTATTAAGCAGGTTGAATCAATTCTGGCAATACTAAATATGTAGGGTTTGCTTTATGCTATAGTACCGTAAAAATCCAAACATTTTCTATTTTTGAAATTTGTGCCGCAGTGCCACTTTCTGCGCATAACTGTTTTTTTATTTCACCAGGATTGAGTGAGGGTGATTTTTTGGGCCCGCATTGCATTTTTTTAAACCATTTTGGGATAGCTGCGACATTAGTGATCACTTTTATTCCAATATTTAGGGGATCTGAAATGACCAAAAAAAAACACAATTTTGGTGTTTGGAATTTTTTAGATTAATTTATGTTATATTTAAATACATCAGATTTTTTCAGATGCGGCGATACCAATTATCTGTAAATTTTCTATTATTTTTTTTTATTTGTAAAACGCCAAGAGGAGGGTGGTTTGAACTTTTACCTTTTTTTTTTTTTTTTTTTTTTTTACACTTTTAAACTTTTTTTTCTCACTTGTACTAATGAGTCCCCCTAGGTTGCTTGACCACTAACGGGAGCGATCATATGTACACCCATGGTGTCTAATGGATTAAACAGCATGGAATGGTGCCGGCTCATTCCATGCTGTTAGCAGTGGGTGTCAGCTGCAATTAGCAGCTGGCATCCGCTGGCGCGATCCCGCTACATAGCCACTTAGCGACACTGGGACATAAGTTTACGTCCAGTGTCATTAAGGGGTTAAAGCAAAGCACTAATATCTTTTAAATGTTTTACTAGTTCAATATTCGTATGGGTTTTAGTAATGGCTTTGTGCTGTTGTTTTTGGTGTTTGAGACGCCTTTGCGTCAGTTAATCAGTGTGAATGGAGCCCAGCACATAACAGCTGACAGAAAAAAAAATATAAGACTTTTCTCAAATATATATCATAAGCATATCAGATGATTTTGCTCAGTATAATAGAGTCAAAGGTTTTACATTACTTTTATCAGAAAATCTCATGTGATCTTCTCTGGGAGATACCAACTTTGCATGGTGAGCTGATTCTTGCAGTTCCTGAATGCTCTCCTTACTGGAGTAGACATTTCTCAGGTTGTCAGAGGAAGTGTCTTGCTACTCCTGAATTAACATCCCCCTCATCTGTCAACTAGCCTCCTGGACACTGTTCCCTTTTCCTTGCCTCTAACTGTCACCAGTTAGCTGTCTAATTTCTCTGTAACCTATTATACCATCCTTTCCTATATCTGTCCCAATGAGAGATTTGATCAGTGTTATGAGATGCTTGTTAAAAATCTAAATTTGGGCCTCAAGATATTTAACATACATCTGGCACCCTAAAAGGACTGTGTACAAAGCAAAGATATATTTTGGATGACATTTTTAAATCATGAAACACACTCCTGCTTATGGGGATACAGTCAATTCAATTAAAATTATTGCACATAAATGCAGACAAACCAACAGTAAATAGATATCTCTAAAATCTGTACATCTAGACTTGAATCTCCTGGACCCTGATGCAAAAAGTGAAATTGGGCGCCCAGGTACTATGTGTTATTTATCATACTGGTGTCTTCCTATGTGGCAGTAGGGCTTTTGGGCCCCCTCAGGCTGCAGGGCAAAGTAGCGTCTGCTACCTCTGCATCCCCTATAGCTACGCCCCTTCCCTTAAAGGGGTTGTCTCACTACAAGGATTGCTTTTTATGTTAAAGATCTTGCAAAAACAAGTCATTTTTCAATATATGTCCATTAACAGTGTCCTACCTATTCCTAGATATCCCGTCGTATGGGCTGCATCAGCTCCTCAGGTCGCTATAGCTACAGACCTGTTTTATCTCTCCCCATACGCTGCCAGCATTGGTTGCTATAGCTACAGACCTGGCTTCTATTGCAGCCTAGTGGAAGCTGGTAAATATGCCCCTGAATTCAAAGTGAAACCAAGAAAACAGGACTGAGGTAAGATGAATCAATGTAGTGAGACAACCCCTTTAATGTTATGTCACATACTTAAATGGATTGTGTCACTTGCCTGGTTTGTCAGCTTCTGCAGAATGAAATCTTGCAAAAAAGCTGGCATTAAGATTTCATAACTAAAGGCAGTACAGGCGAGTGGAGCAGCTATAACGTCAGCGCTCCACTTGCCTGTACATGCGCGCTTCCAATGTTGCTATGAAAATAGTAAATAGCAGCATCGGGACCCTTACAGAAAGTATTACAGAGCGGTGGCAGTGGGAGCTTTTCAGGTACATCATCACATTAATGGTAGGTGCTTTGTGATTACGACCCCCATTGGTTTACGTTTATCCACTAAGCTACGTTGCTGTCAATATAGTTGGATTGAGTGCTGAAGGGTCAGCTCCCAATCCTCGGAGCATTCAGAAGTGGCCAGGACAGGGTCATTACCTAGTCCACATTAACAGGACCTGAAGAAACACAGTCTCCAATCTTGCGAAGTATAGAAATGCTCCAGGTTTGCTGCACATGCAATGGAGCACTTCTCAGTCATTTCCAAACAATAGGTTGCTGTGGCCAGGCCAGGATAAACCGCACATGCACAATAATGCATGCCCCCGTTATACTGACAGACAGATTCATCGTGACACTGCATTCGAGAAACCAAGGAAACATCTGAGAAAGCCAAAAGAGATAAGGTACTGTTAAATGTATTTTTAAATGTATTGTCTTGATTAGTGACGTGTATAAATTGTGTCTACGTTATATCCAACCTACGCTTGAGAAAGGGGACGTGCCTTCCCCCGAAACGTTGCGTGTTTGACATGCTGGGTAATGCAGACAGCCGTCTGACCGATCAGCTGTGGTGAGCGGATCACCCACGAGATGTTGGCGTTTATACCGCGACAAATATCACCGAACAAACTTGATTACTCTGGGCTCAGTTCTCAACAGCAAGAAAACACAGAAACAAAAGAACCCTTCTTCCTAAAATATAAATTTTATTACACAAACCTTAAAAGTCACAGACTAGCCTAAATACCTTATACATACACATATATATACCTAGAAATCAATGCGTATAACTATAGAGTATATAGAGTGAATACCAATATCCTAAAATCCCTATTATTCCCTAGTAGCAGGTGGGAGAATCATCCCAAAAAGGGCAGTCCCACCTCTTGATGACTTACCCTGTTACACTATAGGTATACACTTCAGAATATACTGCATAGATGCCATAAACATGGTAAAGCCACAAAACTACACAAAACATCAAACACACCTATCTCATTGATACATAATGCAGTAACACAGTGCCCATAACAAAGTCACCTTGCAAACAATGAAAATTGCAATATATTTTTGCTTACTTCCCTTCATAGTAGTAGTTGATTCTGTCCAATGCCCGACGCGTTTCTCCCTTTCTCATCAGGGTTCATCAGTGGTCTTCTGGACAAAGATCCATAGGTTCAAGCCAGTATAGTATTCAGAGATGCTAGCGTGAATCCCCCATTAGTTGATGCTATCCATTTTCAAAATGTGGCGCCATATACATACCTGGCGTCATCGGAAATGTAATTTTAGCCCCTCCTACCAAGTCTAACCTACTCCCTAAACAATACTAAACTGTATGCTAAAAAGGATCTACGTGCTCTCAATAGGAGAACCACCATCTCCGTTATATATATAAGCAGGTAGTGGCCAAAACGTACCTATAGTAGATATACTTTGGTACTATGCATCCATTCTTAATCCCACGCATGCGCCGAGTACATCACACGCTCATGGACTACAGAACGATAATCTTTCGGTCCCATCGCGCAGCCCGATCCCTGCATTCAGACGGTACATATTTCATTCATTATTTATTCTTATCCTTATCCCGAATAGTGTGTACATATTCCACATACATCTCACACGTTCATACTAGTATTGTCTTGTCATTAAGTTATAACAAGTTGCAACAATAATACGGGAGATAGAAATAATTAAATATTAGGGCTACAGTGCGCTTAAAAAGATATATAAATATATAGCAACGATAAGGGAAATAGGTATAGTTCTATATTTAGACTACATATATCCTTAGACCACAATCTGGGGAATAATCAGATACAACTAATCACAAATATGCAATAAGATATCTGCATGGTCAGTGGGCTATCATGCTCCAATGGATCCTACTTGGCTCAGATCGCCATCACAGAACCTTTTATCTATATTAGCATAATCATAGGAAGCATCCAAAATATAAAACCTCATTAAGCCCTCCAGGTTTTAATGTTTTGAGTCTGTATGTCCACTCAGTTTCTTTGCACAACAAATACTTATCCAGGTTGCCTTTCCTAGGTGTCCCACGTATTTTTTCAATCCCAATGAATGACAGACATGTATTATCCCCTCCATGTTCCTCCCATACATGTCTGGCAATGGGGGTATCACGGCGATGCCTGATATCCCCCAAATGTTCTCCAATCCTTACTTTCAGACACCTCATGGTCTTACCTACGTACTGTTTTTTTACACACGCATGTCCCAATATAAACAACTCCTTTTGAGAGACAGTTAATAAAGTCCTGGATCTCAAACCTCTGACCTGTCACATGTCCAACAAAATGATTAGCCTTTATATACATTGGAACCAACTCATTATGGAAGCACATATCATTTTTATGGAGAAACAATAAACCTTATTGAGTTTTAACTTATTTTTTACTCCTGGTGGGAATCGCTGTATCAGCCTTTTACTGGATTTGCTATTGAACTACACGTCTACACTCCGGACGGGATACTTGCGAACCTGGCAGGTGCTACTGATATCGGTGGGTGAGCTGACTTTTCTCTGTTACTATATACACTTACCGGCCACTTTATTAGGTACACCTGTCCAACTGCTCGTTAACACTTAATTTCTAATCAGCCAATCACATGGCGGCAACTCAGTGCATTTAGGCATGTATGACATGGTCAAGACAATCTCCTGCAGTTCAAAACCGAGCATCAGTATGGGGAAGAAAGGTGATTTGAGTGCCTTTGAACGTGGCATGGTTGTTGGTGCCAGAAGGGCTGGTCTGAGTATTTCAGAAACTGCTGATCTCCTGGGATTTTCACGCACAACCATCTCTATGGTTTACAGAGTATGGTCCGAAAAAGAAAAACATCCAGTGAGCGGCAGTCCTGTGGGCGGAAATGCCTTGTTGATGCCAGAGGTCAAAGGAGAATGGGCAGACTGGTTCGAGCTGATAGAAAGGCAACAGTGACTCAAATAGCCATCCGTACAACCAAGGTAGGCAGAAGAGCATCTCTGACCGCACAGTACGGCGAACTTTGAGACAGATGGGCTACAGCAGCAGAAGAACCACACCGGGTGCCACTCCTTTCAGCTAAGAACAGGAAACTGAGGCTCCAATTTGCACCAAGCTCATCGAAATTGGACAGTAGAAGATTGGAAAAAACGTTGCCTGGTCTGATGAGTCTCGATTTCTGCTGCGACATTCGGATGGTAGGGTCAGAATTTGGCGTCATACAACATGAAAGCATGGATCCATCCTGCCTTGTATCAACGGTTCAGGCTGGTGGTGGTGGTGTCATGGTGTGGGGAATATTTTCTTGGCACTCTTTGGGCCCCTTGGTACCAATTGAGCATCGTTGCAACACCTTGTGGAATCTATGCCACGAAGAATTGAGGCAGTTCTGAAGGCAAAAGGGGGTCCAACCCGTTACTAGCATGGTGTACCTAATAAAGTGGCCGGTGAGTGTATGTTTAAAAGCCCCCTTCAGAACATGAGATGGTATCCGCTTTCAATAAAACGTGTCCTCAAATCATCCGATTGTATATAGAAGTCCTCTATTTTAGAGCAGTTTCGCCTCATACGAAGGTATTACCCTTTTGGTATTCCTTCTTTAAGTTTTTGAGGGTGATGACTCTCCCATCTAAGGAGGCTATTTGTTGCAGTGGTCTTTCTAAATGTTGTAGTCTGAAGAAAGCGCATTGAATCTTTCCAGATCTTAATATCCAAAAAGGAGATCTCCTTATCTTGTACTTCATACGTAAATCTCAAACCTATCTCGTTATTATTCAAGATTCCAATAAAGGATTGAAACTGGGCCTCAGTACCCTGCCAGAGGACAAAAATGTCATCAATAAATCTAACCCACAATAAAACATGTGATGTAAATGTTTCTAGTTCCTCTCCGAACATCAGGGTCTTCTCCCACCAGCCCAGGAACAAATTTGCGTATGAAGGAGCACACGGGCTCCCCGTAGCAGTGCCCCTGAGCTGGTGGTAGACCCTGGGTCCGAAGAGGAAGTAGTTGAGGATGAATTCCAATAATTAAAGGACAAATAAGTTGTGATTATCATGTACCCTACTTCTTGTTTGTAGAAAAAACTCCACAGCTTTCAGGCCCCAGTGGTGTGGAATTCTGCTATATAGCGCCTCCACGTCCACTGAGGCCAATTTTACCTCCGTATCCACTGAAATACCTTCAAGCTTTTTCAGCAAATCTGAGGTATCCCTAAAATATGAGGGTAAAGATACTACATGTTCTCTAAGTATCTTATCTAAGTAGATCTCGGCATTCTGTGTTAGGGAGTCTATACCTGAAACTATCGGGCGTCCTTTTAAGGGACTCATGCCCTTATGGATCTTTGGTAGTACGTAAAAAGTCGCAATCCTAGGTTTCTTCATAATGATGAATTGCGATTCTTCCTTAGATAGGATACATCCATCAACCCCCCCTATCACAATCTCTTCCAGTTTCCTCTGAAAAATCTCAGTGGGATCATTTGACAAAATTGCATAATTGGACCTATCATCAAGGAGTCTCATACACATATTCCTTTATTTTTCATGGTCAAGTATCACGATATTCCCCCCCTTGTCTGAGGGTTTAATGACAATGTTCATATCAGATTCTAAAGAGATCAGGGCCCTCATCTTTTTATGTGAAAAATTACACTCATATATCTGTGTTTTCTGTTTCTGAGCCAAAAGCTCAAGATCCTCCGTAACCACCTTTAGAAATATGTCGATCTCAGGTGTCACCTGGGGTGGTGGACATCGAGCAGTCTTCTTTCTCAAATTAGTATAGCCTATTGTTACCTCATCTTCTTCTAATAATTCAACCAAGGTATTAACCCCTCGTAGGTCCTCCCTTGACAGATTGTATTCATCACAAGTTTTCTGATCGACGTTTAAAAAAAATTTTTTCCATTTCAGTTTCCTCACAAATAGATTCAAGTATTTCACCCATGTGAATTCCTTGAATCTAGATATCGGGACAAAGGACAGACCTTTAGATAATATATCTATTTCGTCCTGATTTCGGGGTCTCTGGGACAGATTGATTTTCTGGTTTTTTTGGATTTTGCTATCCTTTTGGTTTTGTTGTTCCCCTCGCTCAAATCCTCGGGACGGGGGTCCACTTGCTCTAAAAAAGAGGGGGCCAAAGAAGATGAGGATGATGACAGAGAATTTGAGGAGGAAAGGGCAGTATTGGGAAAGGACTGATCGTTTTCCCAGTATTGTCTTTGACCTTGCCATTGTCTCGGGTATGACCTGTCCTGATAGAAATTTCTATATCTACCTCAAATTGATCTCCCTCGGTAGGTCTTATAATTCGAGGTTCTTTGATTTACTCTCGGATTTGTTTCTTGATCTGAGGTCGACCCCTCTATATCCTTATAGTTACTCTCAAATAAATGAGAAAATACCTTACCCTCCTTAAATTCAGCCAGATCCCTGGTAAACTGCTTATGTTTCCTCTCTTTTATGTTTTGTTGGTATCTTTCTACTGCAGTTTTAAGTAAGGATTCCCTCCTTGCAAAATCAGGATCAGTTTTAAACTTCAATATCTTTCCTTTTAAATCCTTAAGGTGTTTAGTAGTCCTCTTCAATGTCACGCTCTCCTCCTCCAGGAGGAATCCCATCAACCTCAATGATGAGCTTAATAACTCCTGCTCCCACTTCTTAATGAGTTCAGGGGACCTGGATCTTGGTGATGGACTCACATTTGACTTCAAACCTCTTGGGACTATATTCGATTTTATATAGTTTTCTAGGCTTAAGGTTTCCAAGAATGATTTGATCTGCTCTTTAAAAGCTCCGTATAATTCATTAAACAGGGCTTTGAGATTCGTATATTCAGCTCCTTCACTTACATTATAGTCTGAGAATATCCTTTGGGCCTCACTCAGCCATTTTTCAGTATCATCAGGTTCACTCAGAAAACCTTCCATCTAACAAATATCACCGAACAAACTTGATTACTCGGGGCTCAGTTCTCAACAGCAAGAAATCACAGAAACAAAAGACCCCTTCTTCCTAAAATATAACTTATTACACAAACCTTAAAAGTCACAGACTAGCTTAAATACCTTATACATACACATATATACATAGACATCCATGCGTATAACTATAGAGTATATAGGGTGAATACCAATATCCTAAAATCCCTATTATTCCCTAGTAGCAGGCGGGAGAATCGCCCCAAAAAGGGCGGTCCCACCTCTCGATGATTTACCCTGCTACACTATAGGTATACACTTCAGAATATACTGCATAAATGCCATAAACAGCAAACTCAATGACTGAGTGTTGGATTCCAGGTTCCACATTACTTTGGTGAAGATGTTTCTATTCATGTCTAAATGTATCTATTGACTGTTTGTTGAGTCATAAGAAGATATGCAGATTAAAGTAGCTCTTTTGCTCGTGGTGAATACGACACGCTTTGGGATTGAATTAAGCAGCATTTGGCAGGTGGGGTCCTGCGGATGTCGTTATTAACCTGGAACCTAAGTGTGTATATATATATATATATATATATATAATATATATATATATATATATATATATATATATATATATATATATATTATATATATATATATATTATATAAAGCCAAAAGAGAGACAGACTGATTTTCTAGGTAAACGAGACTTTTCTAATAGACTAGAATCAATTAATTGCTTTTTTTTTTTACAATTAGTGACCATATGAACCACACTGCCTATTATAGGAGTATCCTCTTAAGACAAACTGCACTTTAGAACAAACCACAATTTCAGTTCACTTTTAAAGCTGCTTTTTGCTACTTCGCTGCTATAGCTGCTGCAAATTAGTCCTCTCTTTGCAAAGGGCTAGCAAACTGCACATAAAATACTCCTCAAGAATACTTATGTAAGGACTAGTTCATATCTGCAGAACCTCTGTTGCAGAGGTGGAACCGATCCCATTTTTCAACAGACACCAACAATGCGCAATGGACCCCGCTGACTACAATGAGATTAGTCGGATTTCTACATGGTGTCTGTTGTTTTACCGTGCTATTTTTTCCGTCATTCCTGATGAAAACCTCCAATGCAAGTGTTAAGAGTGCCTGACCTGTAAACAAGACAAATATAGCTATTATGTATAAGCTACAGGTCTGTTATGATTTAATATGCAGTGCTAACCAATATGAAAATATCATACAGAGCACTAAAACATAGCTTTTAATAATAAACAAGACAAAACAGGAAAATATTTCTGATGTAATAAGTATTAACCCCTACTCTTCCCCTATAAACTAGCACAAGGAAAGTAAGAGAAAACATAAATGGCCCTACCCAACAAAAATGCAGGGTGACCACCCCAATAATGCTTGATAAAGACCTGCATTTTTGATGGAGGATTCAAGTTTTTTCACCTATTTGCTATACCTCGAGTATGCTGCGTCCTTTTTGGATTTTTTTGCATCCAAATAAGAGTGACACTGGCCAAGAGCCAGTGAAAATGCCCTACAATTTCCCTGAAGTAAATGGCAAAGTAAGGGTTACTGTCACGGGTGGTCCCACGACCCCCGCCCCGGATCGCGGGCACACCCGTGGTCACCGTATGAGCGGCACCGCCGCCCGCATGACGGGCGGTGGGCGCGCTCACCCGGCCGGCCCGGCTCTCTCCTACTTACCCGGCCGCGCTCCTGTTGCGGTCTCAGCCTCCCGGCGCGCGCGTCCCCGACATCTAAGGCGCGCGCGCGCCGGCACTATGAGATTTAAAGGGCCAGTGTACCGGTAATTGGCTATTGCCGGTCACTGCCCTTATTTAAGCCTGCCCCTTCCTGGGGCCGTTGCCGGATCTTTAGTGCCATTGTTGCCTTTAGAGAAAGCGTTCTAAGCCTTGTTCCTGATTTACCGTGTACCGTACCTTTAGCTTCCGTTCCTTGACCACGCTTCTTGCCGCCTGCCCTGACCTTGAGCCTGTCCCCGACTACGAGCCTGCCTGACGATTCTGCACCGTGCTATACCTCGGCTGCCACCGCAAGCAAGTCACGTCAGGGGGGACGACCTGGTAGACTCCCGCCGCAGCAAGTCCATCCCGCTTTGCGGCGGGCTCTGGTGAAAACCGGGACCTACTTAGATTCCGTTCCCTGGCGTGGCTTACACCATCGCTTGCGGTGGTCCAGTGGATCCACTTCTACATCCGGGTACGTGACAGTTACACAGGGATAAAAGACATACAAAAACCAAGAACAACTGCATTACAATAATAGGGGTATACGATACTCTAATAACAGTACACCGTGTATTTAAAACAACACAAATCTCTGACACATTTCCCCCCAAAAGTGAAATGAGTTTAACAGGGAGATAAAACATATGTGATCAAGATGTTCAACAGATGTCGGTATAACCCAAATCATATATTGTATTTGGATGAAATTTTAAGTCTATTTGTTGTCTCGTTGTCTTTATACATCAGAGACACTACCAACCTCTTAAAGAGACTAAAGAGTCTTGTGGTCGATGTGGGGTCATGGCTTTGCAATATTGACGTCAAAGCATTATATAGCTCACTACCACATGAAATGGATGTCCATGCTGTTAACTCTTTTCTTGACAATAAGAGTGTCTAACTCCATCCCCACAATGAACTTATTGTACACCCTCTCCAATACATCTTAACCCACAACTACTTACTGTTTACTGGCCGCCTTTTCCACCAGCTCAGGGGCACTGCGCTGGGTAATCCATGCATGCCAACATGCATCAATTTCTTCATTGGCTGTTGGGAGGCCAATCTTGTTTTCTCTTTGGACAGGCACAGAAGAGGCATTTTCTTCTTTTGTAGCAAGGTTAAATATTAACACTATTCGCCTCCTCTTCACTTCTGAAATCAACAGCAGTAACCTTTGTTTCCTTGATCTTCTAATTTCTAAGAACGCTGATGGGACTTTGGAAACAACGGTGTCCAGGAAACCAACAGCGGGCAACAGCTTACTTAGATGGGAGAGCTTTCACCCGCTCCCACTGAAGAAAGGTATTGATGAGTTTAAACAGGAGGCAGGTATTCTGACTTATAGAAGAGGCCATAACCTGGGTAATTTCTTGGTCTATAGTCATTGTATGCCAGGAAGGCACCCATAAAAACTGGCTGAAAGAGAGGTCAAGGGGACATACAAATGTGGAACCTGCAAACCCTGCCAAGGGTATCTAAAACCTTTATCTGCACTACCAGTTGAATATGCTATAAACACTCTGGTTTTCACTAACTGTAAAAAAGAGAAGTAGTATATCGATGTAGTTGTGGTTGCTCTGAACTTATTTAGGCAAGACTTGTAGAGAATTGAGATGGCGTATCTTGGAGCATGTGGAAAACGTTGAACATGTAAGGGACACTCTGTTGGCTGGACACATGAACAAGTTCCATTATTCAAACCCCCTAGTGTCACGTCCATGCCATCGGGCCCTGGTCGCCGGCCACGGCCGCAGCGACCATAACTGCGGCCTTGCCTTCTTTGTGTGAACACATCCCTGTAGGCCTGACTCTTGATTGATTTCTGGCCGCCGCCTTGGCCAGAAATCCTCCAGCACTCATAGGGGTTAATCCGCTCTCTGGATTGACAGGTTCTTCCTCCCTTTTCCTATATATAGCCACTGCTTCCTCTTTCCAGTGCCTGCTATATTGCTCTGGTCACTATAGTTAGCCTGTTCTCTTGCTGTACTCTGTGTAATTGAACTCTGCTTGCTTTCCGGTTTCTCCCTTTGCCTCAAGACTTTGTACAGCGCTCCCAGCCCCGGAACAGACTCTGATCGTCCGACTACGTCTTTTGTGTTCTTTGTTTGTTTGTCTCTGTCTGTGCACACTGTTCAGTGTTGCCTTGAGTCTTCTGGTTGGGACCAGCCTGTTGAGGAGTCGGGTTCCCCAAAAGGCAGGGACAGAGGCTGGGATCAGTATCAGGGCCCCACTTGTCTGCGTCTTGTGTGCGTCCCTGACCATCCCTAACACCAAGATATCTATTTCGCTGTCCTTGAAGTGGTTACACCTAACACCAGTAAAGAGGATTGTGAAAAAACGTCAAAATCCCATGTCCTTAATGACATCATCTCCTACACCCCCTTTATAGAAAGAAAAATATATCTCTGGTCACCGGATATGTCAATCTAAATCTAATCTTACATTGGTGCATTTTATTTTTTATTTTTGTTGTTAAGAAAGACCCTACCTATTCTTCTATATATTGTGGGTTGTGTTTTATGGCTATAATCTGGTATGCTGTACTAGAGGTACACCTGGCGACTTTGTTTCTGTATATTTTACCATGACATAGTCACCATGATATAGAATTTCTTGATGGGTATCTATGTAGCCTTTATAATATATGGGCTTACTTACAACTATTCTTTCCGGTTTATTAGCAATTAGATAGCTATATATTAACTTTCTCTAACAGAGTGACACTGGTTGACAGTGTCTATATGGGGTGAATGTATAAAGCACTACAGCTCTGGTTTGCTGGTAATGAGATATATATATTAAATATATCTATAAAAGAGTGATACCTGGTGAAGGTGTCTATATGGGTTGAATACATGGTGCACTACAGGACCTCCAGTGAACCAGAATATCCTAAGAGACGCATGATCAGTCTGTATAGATGTGCCTCTTTATTGTAAGGAATAGTCTAATGTGCCCAACTATTGTTGTGAACCTCATACAGCATCACTTTTATTTCTAGCCAGGACATTTGCCATATTCTGCGACGCTATCTAGGGCTTGTATTGTCTTCAAGGACGCGCACCCAGCACCTGAGACATCAGAGTTAAGAGGCCACACTGATTGGAACTGATAGAAGAAGCAAAACTATTTAATCCAACCCTGTGCAGGCACTAGTTAACTGCTGTGATGAATGTAATATATAGTTTGATCCAAGATGATCACTGGGTCATGTAAGGTCAAGGGCCTCATTTAAGATGCTTCTGTTTATAGGAAATAAGTCCTTGCCGGGGGGTCCTGCTTCGAAGGGCCCTTACTGTTTATTTCATACATCTACCTTGGGACCAAAGGTATCAAAAGTCAGAGTTGGGGAGATGATCAAAGGCTTAAGTCAGACAATCGGGATCTGTGGTTTCATAGGGAATTATGGCATAGCTACTCATCATACCCGCATACCGGTTCCATATTTGAGAACTCGGGACTGAGATGAATGCCCACCTGAGTCTCCCTCCTTTCCCAGTCCTAGGCATGGGGTGATATGCATAACTGCTAGTATGAATCTGGCAGCAAAGCTATGTTTGGTATCCGAACATAGTTGGGCCTCAGTCGTGTCCAATGGTAACCGATCTACAGTACCTTACTGTGGTCTTTCCGGGTTGAGTTATGACCCCTACTAGATTATAAGGATCATTCTTCTCGGCTCAGATGGGATGGGGGCATCAAACCATCCAAGGGGCATGAGGGGGAGTGACCAGCGAGGATTGAAAGCATGTCCCAGGCAATAGCTTGTTGTTATCTTTGAATGGGGGCTGTCTAACATATCAGAAGGAACCAGGAGCTTGCTTGCATCACATGCCCCAATGTGGCTGCACTGTGCTAAGGCCTAATACTAGGTAACTGACTTGCACCTTTCTGCTTTATATTGTTTGTAACCCCAAACCTGTATTTGTATACCTGACTATTATATCTCTGTATTTCCTGTGTATGTAGTGTTCTGTCTAGTGTGCCTTTAAAGAGGTTGTCTCACTACAAAGATTAGCTTTTATCGTGTAGGGAACACTAAATTAAGATGTTTTCCAAGTATATTACTTTGTTCATTTTTTTTTGTTGAGGAGCTATAAGTGATTTTATCACCTTTTGAGGGCTTTCTGGTTTCTCTAGTGACTGACCTGTTTGTTTGCTCTCTCTCTGCTGTTTATTCTATCTGATAGCAGGGAGTGATGTCATCACACAGGTCACAGCACAGAACTGCCAGCACCCTGACAGCTTGTGTGTTATCTGACCTTTCAGACACTAATAACTACTATTTACTTTAGCTCTCAGGCTTCTCTGGACCTGAATTGTTTATCTAAGCTAAACTAATTAGCAGAAGTCTGAATACATGGAGCTCATATGCTAATTACAGAAAGCTTGACCAGGAAGTGACAGGATGCATGAATGAAAGAATGCCCCTGGCTCTATGAAACAGTGAGATGAGACAACCCCTTTAAGGCAATTAAACATTTAAATTTGATCTTGGGCTGCTCTTTTATCTCAAACCATGAATCAACATGTCTGTGTTCTAGGTCTTACATGATACACTACCGGGGCTTGTTTCTAGCCAAATATACTAACATTCACGAACTGGACTCTGAGGCAGATGGATAGTCATTGCTTCTCTGATACAGAAGCTTTGTCACACAAGCTAAGCAGAAAAAGCTTCAATTTTCATGGCAGTATCAGAATTTTACCTCTGCTAATCATGGAAGGGCAGGCTTTTTTGATGGGTCACATTTTAGCTTCATCAAATGGATGGATATTGCGTGTCAGGTCACCCGACAGCCATTGCTGGAAGAACAGAGGCTGGTGGTGGCAGCATTATACTGTAGAATGGGAAATGTTTTCATGAAATCCTTTAGACCCACTCATTCATGCATAAGGTACTCATAACTGATTTAGGTAGGATCATGTACACCCATATATGCTGATTTTTTTCCCCTGGGGCAGATGTGATCTTCAAGCAAGACAATACATTATATCACATGGCTACAAATGTAAAACATTGGTTGGTAGAACATGACCAAGACTTCCAAGGGTTATCCTGGGCCCATTGTTCCCCAGATTTGCACCAAGTTGAGCAACTGTGGAACCACCTTCATCATCGTGTTTGCTCTATGAATCTTCCTGCAGCCCCCATGAGCTGTGGAATATAGTGCAGATATATATGACTCCAGATATCTGTAACAACCTACCAGGACTTTGTTGAGTCACTTCCAGACCATCTAACTTCGGTCCATGCTGCACACGGCAGTTTCTGTGAATATTAGCTGGCGGAATAATGTGACTTGACTGTGTACACTCACCGGCCACTTTATTAGGTACACCTGTCCAACTGCTAGTTAACACTTAATTTCTAATCAGCCAATCACATGGCGGCAACTCAGTGCATTTTGGCATGTAGACATGGTCAAGACAATCTCCTGCAGTTCAAACCGAGCATCAGTATGGGGAAGAAAGGTGATTTGAGTGCCTTTGAACGTGGCATGGTTGTTGGTGCCAGAAGGGCTGGTCTGAGTATTTCAGAAACTGCTGATCTCCTGGGATTTTCACGCACAACCATCTCTAGGGTTTACAGAGAATGGTCCGAAAAAGAAAAAAACATCCAGTGAGCAGCAGTCCTGTGGGCGGAAATGCCTTGTTGATGCCAGAGGTCAAAGGAGAATGGGCAGACTGGTTCGAGCTGATAGAAAGGCAACAGTGACTCAAATAGCCACCCGTTACAACCAAGGTAGGCAGAAGAGCATCTCTGACCGCACAGTACGGCGAACTTTGAGGCAGATGGGCTACAGCAGCAGAAGACCACACCGGGTGCCACTCCTTTCAGCTAAGAACAGGAAACTGAGGCTCCAATTTGCCCAAGCTCATCGAAATAGGACAGTAGAAGATTGGAAAAACGTTGCCTGGTCTGATGAGTCTCGATTTCTGCTGCGACATTCGGATGGTAGGGTCAGAATTTGGCGTCAACAACATGAAAGCATGGATCCATCCTGCCTTGTATCAACGGTTCAGGCTGGTGGTGGTGGTGTCATGGTGTGGGGAATATTTTCTTGGCACTCTTTGGGCCCCTTGGTACCAATTGAGCATCGTGGCAACACCTTGTTGAATCTATGCACGAAGAATTGAGGCAGTTCTGAAGGCAAAAGGGGGTCCAACCCGTTACTAACATGGTGTACCTAATAAAGTGGCCAGTGAGTGTATATTGCTAGTTTTTTTCTATATCCAACACTTATTAGTCTAGTTTGGATTTTACTCAAAATGTAATAAGAAATGATGTGACTGCACAACTATCTTGTCATATTGTAGTCAATTTTTCTTTGACTTGCTCAGGCTCTCATATTTGAGAAAACTCTTTGTATTACCCACATTGGACCTTATGTATGAACACTGTTTAGCAGTAAAACTCTCTTTGTCGCCCATAGCAACCAATCAGAGCTCAGCTTTTATTTTTCCAGAGCACTATATAAAATAAAAGCTGAGCTCTGATTTATTGCTATGGGCAAAAAGACAGTCTTACTGCTAGACAGTTTTCATAGGCCCTCAGTTTTCATACTTTTAGGCCCACTATGTCCTAAAAGTAAATGTAAAAGCGTATCCAAAGAAGATGTTGCACTGCAAACTCTCAATTTTCAATTGCATCACTGTTACCTAAGAGCACAATCCTTAACCATATTTTATCTTCTTCTCTGCCTTGTATCTTCTCTCTATTGCATAGTATACTATTTCCATCAATATGGCTTCTTCCATACCCATGGCTATAATCAATGCAACCAGTCACCTACTTATTGTCATGGTTGTAGGTGGATTCACTGTACCACCGCAAGCAATAAGCCATGCCAGGGAGCGGAGTCTAAGTAGCCCCCCAGTGTCCACCAGAGACCATTGTAAAGCGGCTTGGACTTGCTGCGGTGGGGAACTACCAGGTCACTACCCCTGACGTGACTTGCTTGCGATGGCAGCCGGTGTGCAGCGTGGTACAGAATTGTTAGACAGAGGAGTAATCGGGGATAGGCAACATGGTAAGTGTGAGCGGCAGGTAACGTGGTTAGGAAACAATAGCAGGAAGAACAGGTACACAGATAAGGCAAGAACTCTCTCCAACACTCTCAGAACACACTAAAGCACACCAATACTCTGGCAGAGAGTGTAGGAGTAGTCAGCAAGATATAGGGTCACCACCCGGCAATTAGCCAATTACCGGCACGCTGGCCCTTTAAATCTTGCAGAGCTGCCGTGCGTGCGCCATAGAAAGCGGGTGAGCACACGCTGGCACTCGGCAGTGCGTGGACAGGAAACAGGAGCGTGGCTGGGTAAGTTCGTGGCTGAGGTATACAGAGCAGAGCAGGGGCAACTGCGAAAAGCTCCATGACACTTATCAGTATCACAACCCAATGTATACTTCCAGTGTTTGAAGTGTAAAGTGGGATATTTCACACTGTACCTAAACAAATATAAAAAAATGTATTTAAGAAAAATATTTTACATACTAGTCTGTACTGTTTACCTTCTTTATAAATATAGAAATCGGAAACCATCCATTCTGATGTTCTGACTGCTCATGACAAGATGTACCTAGACGGGAGTAAAAGAATCAACGAGATACAACATCTGCAAAAGAACATGTATAGCCCAACCCCAGTAAGAAACACAGCTCCCTATAGAGGACAGTCAATGGCATCTGACTTGCAAGGTATGTTTTCGTGTAGACAAAGGGAAAAATATCTGTACCACAATCTGTTAAAATTATTCTAGTATTTTAAAATCAGGATTTTTATTGTACTATTTATTGCATGTAAACAGTAATATTTTGTAATGCGTAACAGATATGTCTCCTGGACCTGGTTAAGTTAGACAGTAAGTAAACAGACAGTTCATGTAGGTGATTTGTGGGAAGAAAAATGGGCAGGTATGAGGATCTAAGTGACTAAATTAATAGCTTGATTATTGAGTCAAAGCATCTCCTAATAGCAAATCTTGCAGTTGGTTCCCAGTATGCGGTAGTTGTAATCTACCAAACGTAGTCCAAGGAAGTACAAGAGGCAGACCAGCAACAGGGTCATAGGAGCCCAAGTGTACTTAATCAACATATGTGTCGCTCCAAACAGACGATAATGCATCTTACTTTCAATATTGCAAGGCTCCTTTCTACTTTATATCATCTGCATAGTTCATAGTTCATACAATCCATACAGTTCTCGGATATAGATCATCCTCAGTTCAACAATAGGTTTTCATCAATAGCTTTTCATCATATAGGATAGCCAACCGAAGACTTCATAGAATATATATCACATTTAGTCTTTATACATTATCATAATTTATGTTACTGTGGTAATTGGGTTAGCGTTCCCGTAGTGCAGACTGCAAACCTTCACTACATTTTGGAGACTGTGATTCTGTAGTCTGTACTACGGGAACGCTATCCCAGTTTCCTCAGCCCACAGGGCCATAAAACATGGCGATGTATAAAGACTAAGGGAGACATGTCTGAAAAGTGCCGTCAACACGTCAGTTTTGTGGCACATTAAATCGGTGTAAAGAGCGCCTGAATGTACGAACCTTTCAAAAATCTGTTGTCTGGTGCACCTCGCACAGTAAAATTAATGCGCCTATCCAGGCGCATTGAAAAATCTAGGCGCATTACGTATAGTTGCTAGCATATTTGATACACCTTTTTAGGCGCATTCAAATGTGTCGTGCCAGGAGTATAATGCACCTGGTTTTGGTGTATTACAGTTCATTTATATAGAGAATAGGGTGTCAAGAGTTTTTTGCCGCAAAATACACCATAAAATGGTGCATTTGTATTTGGACATGTCGCCCTAGATGTGATATATATTCTATGATGTCTTTGGTTGGCTAACCTATATGATGAAAAGCTATTGATGAAAACTTATTGTTGAATTGGGGATTGAGGATATATCCGAGAACTGTATGGATTATATGAACTATACAGGTAATATAAAGTAAAAAGAAGCTTTGTAATATTAAAATGCATTATCGTCTGGAGCGACACATATGTCGATTAAGTACACTAGAGAAGGGTAACGGGTAACCCCACTGTTGTATCTGCCAGATAGCAGCCGCAAAATATAACGGAATTACGGTGCGTTTTTGTATATACAATCGTAGGAGCCCAAGGCTCATTGGCTTGTGTGATAAGAAAAGGCTAGCCCAACTGATCTGATACCACAGAAGAGAAACTGTAGCACAGATTGCTGAAAAAGTTGCTTTTCTGCTTGCAGTGTATAGGACCTGCATAGCACAGACTGGTCAGAGTATCCAGGTTGACACTTATCTACCTGGAAAGCAGGAAAGTCATCATAGGGAGCACGAATTTCTCTGAGCAGGGAAACTTTGAGTCCTGGCAGTCATGTGGATGTTTTTCTGACATGTACCACTAACTTATTATTGTTTTTTCACTATGTGGAGGTTATATATTAAACTGAAATTACAATTTTGTTTACAGGTACTGACTCTGATCAAGACTATGAACAAATGGATGAAAAAATTCATCAGTTAAACATATCACCAAACGTGAACTACTGACAATGAAGCTTAACGTTGGACTGGTGTTACTATGGTCCATTAAGGAAATTATGCTCAGGGTCTACCTTCTATGTATACAGAATGTGTGCATGTCCACCTTTCATTGTGTTATGAGCTTTTTGTAGTTATTAGACATATCATTAATAGAGTCAAAATGAGTTAATTGTGAATTACCCATTAATAAAGAGACTCTGGTGGAAAATAACTGGCTCACAAGTCAGTTACAAATGAAGTTGTCTACTGCCAGAACTTTAGGGTCTATTACTGCATCAAAGTTTGGGCCCACTGGAGCGCTGTATTTGCTACTTGACACTCAAGGAAAGGTGACTAGGGCAGCAGTGTTTAGGGAGCGGTACTTAAACAAGTGAAAAATTTCTTGTTTTTTATGTTTTTTCTTTGTACTGCTGTATTGAGGTCTTATTTGCTGTTTTATCTTTAGTTGTTCCTGACACAGAGAAGGTTGCTTCTGAATGATTCCAAGCAGCAATAGAAATATTGTTTGCAGCACTATAACTGTTCTGTGACTGTCATTGCATTGCACACAATCTGCACTCAGCAAAACTAGTATCACAGGAATGCACAGAGGGGTGTTTCTGGGTTCTAAACAGTAGCAGTCAGTACCAACACCCCTTCCACAAAGTCTGGTATCTGCTAAATGTAAAAAGCAAAGGGGAGCTACAATCAAGAACTAAATGGAAATGTATTCTTAACCCCTTACCACCACAGCTACTTTTAACCTCTATGATAGAGCCCCATTTTTCAAATCTGACATATGTCGGTCTATGTCTTTTATGTCGGAGGGAAAAATTGGAAGAACTATGACTTTATGTGGGAATAACTTTTTAATGGTTTTACCTATCCATGTGAGTTACAGAATTTTTTTCTGGTGACACATTGTGCTTTAAGTTAGTAATACATTTTGGTCCATACAATCCTTGCTTATTTGTGAAAAATATCAAAATATCGTGAAAGTTTGGAAAAATTGTAGTCCATTATTTGCTAGAACACAGTAGATGAGGATGTCTCTTAGGTGGAGAAGACTCGGTGCTTCCCAGTCATCGTCAGGTTCTTTGAGGTTTAGGTGTGGCATCTGCGGGAAGAAGAGCCTGCGGACCCCCAGAAGAACCCTGGGGAGGTGTATGTTCCATCACCGTTGTTGTCACCCAGTAAGGCAAAGTCATCTCAGGGAAGTAGAGTGCAGCGAGGAAGGTCGGAAGGTCTGATGGCAAGCGGAGAGACAAGGATTTGTCCTTATGTCGGACCTGGATGGAAAACGGGAAGCCCCATCTATAAGGGATACCTCCTGCTTATAGAACCTCCAAAAGCGGTTTGACAGCTGCTCGCAGGCGAAGAGTACTTCTGGATAGATCAGGGAAAAGGCCAAGTTGCATTCCATTAAAGACTACGTTTTGCATAATGCGTGTAGTGGTGAATCCTACAGATTACGTCTCTAGGGCATGTGAGATCTTGGCTTTGTGGTCAGAGCGCCCTATGTGCACTATCGAATTCAATCCCAGTCTCCTCCGGTCTGCCCAAAATGTAGTTGAATGCTTTTGTTAGGGTTGGGATCAACTCTCCTGTTTTGACGGATGCCGGTAAACCTCTTATTCTAATGTTTTTTCTTCTATTTCAATTTTCCAAATCGTCCATATGATTCACCAGCTGCACAAAACGATCTTGCTGCTCAGCAATGGAGGATTGCAGGATAGAAATTAGTTTTTTTGTAGATGTTTGATCATTCTCCAATTTTTGAACCCGCTCCTGGAGAGCACTGATGTCAGATTGCACAGGTATCAAGTCTTGTCTCCAAGCTTGGTGCAGGTCTTGCGCCTTCTGTTTCATGTCAAATTTGAAGGGGATCAAGGTCAGGAGGGCCCTCAGTTCCGGGTGGGCTGCCAGCATGTGGAGCACCTCCTCAGGACGGAGAAGGCCGGGAGCCTGTGTGTTGGTATAAGAATCACTCAAACAGCAGGTTGAGGCCATAATCCAAGGTGAAGGGCTAGAAGCCGGACGGACTGGGCTACCACCCCATGTAGAAGAATTTGAGCTGGAATGCCATGGCGGGCTTGTGCCAATGCTTGAACCAGATTATGATCCTCTCTGATGCTGAAGCTGATGTGACTGCCCATATTTGTCCCAGTTGGGGGGCATCAGAGGCTCCTGCAACCCATTGTAGAGAGTTAGATGCCAATATGGTGTTATTAGGCTCTCCTGCAGAAGAAGTAGAGCTTGGACTTGCTGCAGGCAGGAAGGGAAGTACACCGGCCTCTGTCGCCTTATTAGAGTATTGCAAGGGACCCCCCTCCATTGCAGAAGTGGCCGAGTGGACTAATGTGTTACTAACAGCCGCCATTTACGGGGTGCGGGCGTGTAATGCATACCGACCGTTGATTGAAGCGAGGTCCTCCTGGACTGCTGCAGTGATCTGTGCTGCCGTGCTTTCCACGGGCTCCGTGTGCCACCGGCTCGCAAGCTGGAGCAAAGGTGAAGGAGCCGGTGTCGGGACCGCCGGTAGTATATGCGGGCTCCTGGATGCTTGAGCTGCTGACCACTCGGCGTCTTCCTCTCTCCTTTGCTCAGGAGCTGGTGGATGGCGCGGCTGCTTGCTATGTGCCTCGCTTGGTGGGCAAGATGGCGCCTCCAGGGAAGATGGCAAATCCTCCACAAAGTCCGACAGCCGGGCAAAATAATTTGAAATAGCAATGCTGTTCGGTGCAGTGATTTTGACCGCCTTGGGGGTCCGTTTTGAGCGCCTGCTGCCCAAAATGCACGCTGTGTGGGGTGAAATTAATTGACCCTGGACGGAGCTCCTCACAAACGCAGCCCTCTCCTCACATAGCTAGCCACGCACCTCTACCTCTGTTTTAAATAGTGTACAATCTGACAGTTTGTATGAAAGTGTCTCACAGCACTTATAAATGTGTCCTATTCTACGCCAAATGTAGTCTCAGCCATGCAACTTTGAAACTGGAATGCATTTGTGCGACAGTTTTGTGCCAAACTTGTACATTTTGGCCGCAGTGTACGAATCTGGAGCAACACAGCCCCACATCTTAAGTGCATTCAAAAGCGCCGTGTTTAGTGCAAATTGCACCAATTTGTGGTGTACAACAGTTCATACATCTATAGAACAGGACTACGACAGTTCGTTTGTCTGAAATCACACCAAAAAAATGGCACAGCCCCGTTCATACATTTCGCCCTTTCTGCGTAAACACTTTTTGCAAAATGTACCAGCTACATTCCAAATTGGATGTGCCTTGTTGTTAAAGGAGTTTTACCAACATAGACTTTGATAGCATATCGGTCTATCTCGGGAACAAGCCCCCGAAAATTACAGAGCAGACTGGAAAGCTGGCTGCTCGGTGTGTTCGACTCTGCTCGGAACTCCCATAAAAAAGAATGGAGAGCAGTGCTCCAGTCTAATCTGTAACTTTTGGGGGCCCCGTTGCTGAGATAAATGCGGGTGCCAGAGGTGGAACCTGCACCTACCAGATTTTGATGGCATATTCTAGCAATACGCCATCAAAGTCTATGGTGGTAAAACCCCTTTAAACAAGATTTGTATCTGATGACAAGTTACATCTGTTAACTAAACCATTTTCACATGTTTATGACTATTATAATAGTCTCTTGGTTTTTGTAATCTAGATTATAGATTTTTAGGGGTTTTTTTACTAGTTATTTGTATATAATTGCTAGTTTTTCAGTAGAGTTGACTTTACCCCTTAGAGCATTAAGAGCGACATGTATGAATGGGGCTGCGGCAGTTTTCTGGTGTCAAAAAGCTGTAGTAGACCTGTTCTATAGATGTATGAACAGTCGCACTCCAAACTTTGGTGCGATAAGCACCAGTGCGACATTTTTAATGAGCCAAAGATATGGGGCATTCTGGAGGTGTCACACCACAGTCGTAGAATTATACACATTTATGAATCTTTGACACTAAACCTAGGCGCATAACTGTTACAACAACCAGACCAGGTTAAAGGTGGTCTACCTGAGCCAGACATGTCATATTGGCACTACAATACATCTGTATATATGAACTGCAGAAGAACGGGTTCATACATTCTGCCGCATTCTACACTACCTTAAAGCTATTTAGAACTGGCCGGTCAGCGTCAAAGTTCATACATGTGGCCCTATGGGTCAATGAGTAAAAAATCTTTGGGTACATTTACACAGCTAATTCTTCTGGTTCAAAAAGAAGCTTCAAGTTACACCACATATTTTTCCCATTTTTGATCCGCATTAGCCCCATTCAGTGATGCAGAATATGCACAAATGAGTGACATGTTACTTATTGTTTTTACGTAATGCAGATCTGACAATGTGAACTAAATGGAGTACTAAAATTGCAAACAATAGAACGCACAATCTACGGGTTTTTTTCATGTGGATTCCGATATGGAATAGGCAATGGAATACAGCTTTAAATTATGCTATGTAAATTACCCTTAATGTTCTGAATTTTGGTTTTGTCCCTTTTCTATTTATGTCTTAGTACAAAAGTGTATCAGATCTTTTTGTACAATATTTAGGGCCGCATGTGTGAAAACTATCAAGGTCTAAGACTTTCTTTGTTGCCCAGAGCAACCAATCAGAGCTCCCCTTTCATTTCATATAGTGCTTTGAAAAAATTAATGGGGGGCTCCGATTGGTTACTATGGGCAATATAGAAAGTCTTAGACCTAGACAGTTTTCATACATGTTCCCCAAGCGTTTATGTTGTAAAATATTTTAAATAAAAACATTAAACTTTGTGTATTGTGACGCTTTTAATAAAACAAATACATAATTAAATAAAATTGTTGCTGACTCATACTATTCTACCATCCCATAATTCTTTGACCAAAAGTAACCTAAGAGTAGTTTGACACATTGCGATTTTTAGAAAAAACACTAATTTTAGTGGCATTTTTCCAGTAAGTTAGGGCACATGTAATCCGAACTGGACTACTCATGCCCTATTTACACTACATATACTCTTACGACATTTACCCTATAAATCTCTATAGCACCATGATAGCCCTGCTGCAGTATCCATTAGGATACATTTTCAACGGTACTATGAACAGAAATGAGAAACGTGATTTGAATGGGGCCCAATCTGAGCCAAAGTCAGATGTATTTCCAGCAAGAAGGAGAAGGGTAAACCCTTCCATTATATTTCATATTCCTTTCAAACTTACTTCTGGCTTTGGCTTAAAACAATCATTAAAAACTGCAGTGGCATTTTATCAAAAAGTGTTATGTGTGACTGCAGCTTAAAGGTACATTTATAAGTAGCAGATTTACTGCAAAATACGAAGGCAGTAAAGTAAATGAGTTGGTTTTTTTTTTAAGTCTCATCCACACGCTACTGTTTTCCATCTGCAGTGCAGATTTTAACATTTTCAGCATGTCAAAACATGGAAAAACTGCAAAAATTTCCTTATCTCAATGAGTAAATCTTTGACAAAGCCCAACTGATGTGGATCCCATAGTGCGCCAATGGCAACAAACCTTTTGTTTCCTGAAGAACAATGATGTCACTTTCCATTTAAAACAAAGCTGTATGTGGAATGTGCATTTTTTCGTTCAGTTTTTTTCAGCCAAAGCAGGTGTGGTGTTAAAAGAAACAGAAAATATTAGCTGGATTCTCTATTAGCTTTAATTAAAAAAAACTGCACTGGAGAGCACAGTGACTTTTTTCCCAAAAAATGCTATGTTTGATACCAGCATTAGGATGGTTTTACACAGTGTTTGGGGAGAAATCCATTGTGAAATCTGTTTCTGAATTCTAAGGCATGGATTACTGCTGCATATTTACAGCACAAACACTGCAGATTATATCATAGTTTTGGATGTAGATAAGCCCTATTAGACACATATAGGCTATCCAACAGAGAGCCCTGTAATGACCGGAGGTAGTGGATCCACTAAGCCACCGTGAGCGATGGTATAAGCCGCACCAGGAAGCAGAGTCTAAGGGGCCGCTGGTTGTCACCAGAGCCCACTGCAGGATGGTCTTTCTGCAGCAGGTGACCCCCAAGTCGCTACCCCTGGCTCAACTTGCTTGCGGTGGTGGCCAGGGTGTCCGTGGTACAAATTCGCTAGGCAGGCTCGTAGTCGGGAACAGACAGGTCAGGGTTAACGGCAAGGTTCGTGGTCAAAGGACGTAAGCAGGAAGGACTGGTACACGGGAGGAGCAGAAACACAAAGGAACACTTTTCACACATAGGCACTATGACACTATGGATCCGGCAGGGAAAGGAGGAAGGGGCAGGGCTAAATAGGGTCAGCGCCCAGTGATAACAAATCACTGATGTGCTGGCCCTTTAAATTTAACAGAGCTGCTGCGCACACCCTAAGAGGCGGTGGCGAGCACAATGGCCGGCAGGAACGTAATGAGGAGCGAGGAGAAGTGAGTAGGACGGGCTTTGAATCAGACTGCGAGTGTTCCCACGATCCGACAAGTGGTTCACAGCGCCACTCGCAGACCGCACATCAAGGACAGCAGGGGTATACATGTGCCCGTGACCCAAGGTGAATACAAGATCTCTGAAAATATCATTAACAAATTCTAGGAGAACCGCCAGGGCATTGCACAGACTGAAGAGCATTACCAGGTACTCAAAATGTCCGCCTCAGGTGCTGAAGGCCATCTTTCACTCGTCACCCTCAGGAATCCAAACAAGATTACAGGCCCACCGCAAATCCAGTTCAGAATAAATTCTGGCACCCCGGAGGCGGTCAAAGAGCTCTGTTATAGAGGGCAAGAGATACCGGTTGTTCACGGTTACTTTGTTGAGTCCATGATAGTCTATACAAGGACGTAGTGAACTGTCTTTCTTCTCAACAAAGAAGAACCCAACACCAGCAGAAGTCCACTTGCAGATAAAGATCTTCTGGAGGTTCTCTCCTATATAGGCCAACATGGCCTAAATCTCAGGCATAGACAGCGGGTAGACTCTGCCCCGAGGGGGACTTGTACCAGGCATCAGGTAGATAGGACAATCATAAGGCCGATATGGCAGAAGGGTCTGCTTCTCAGAGAAGACGTCCGCAAAGTCCTGATACAGAGCAGGCAGAAGCTTGATGTGCATCAGTGGAGAAGTGAGGTGTACCAGACGTGGTGCCACTAAACAGAGAGACTGGCAGTCTTGTCCCCAAAACGTGACTTCGCCCGTCTACTGGTTAAGCATAGGGCATAGCATTGCAGCTACGAAAGTCCCAGGAGAATTGCTAAGAAAGAAGGGGGTAACACGTAGAATGTGATCTTCACCTTATGTAATGTCCCCACATGAAGGGACACCAAATCAGTACAATACTGAATAGAGTCACTCAGAAGTTCACCGCTAACAGCGGAGATGGCCAGAGGTTAGTCTCGGCAGACCACCGGGAGGTGATACTTAGAGACCAGGGAAGTGTCCATGAAATTCCCAGCTGATCCAGAGTCCAGAAAAGTGGCAACTTAAAACAAGGTTCCAGAACCAGTCAAGATTTGTACTGGTATAGTCAGATGTGGAGAGGTGTTACTCACACCTAGGGATACCTTTCCTATGTAGCCTAGGTGCATGTGTTTCCCAAACGTTTCGGACATTGCAGGCAATTCCTGCAATAATGTTCGGGACTTGCACAGCAGAGGCACATATTCTCCTCACATCAACAGGACCATTCTTGGGCTCTGTCCCCTTGCATAGCAAAGGAGGCAGTGGAGGCCTTATAGGATCGAACCCTATACTTTTAAATAAGGCGCCTGATGCGTCTTTCAAGTACAGAGGGCTGAATACATTTGCACGCTGCACTTTTCATTTTTTACATTTGTGAAAACATGTATCATTTTCTTTACACTTCACAAATACTCGCTCCTATGAATAAAAACATTTTAGTTTGTTGCAGTAATGTTTAAAAATGAGGAACAACTCAAAGGGTATGAATACTTTTGCAACCCACTGTATATTTGTTTGCTGCCTAATGTTTACTATAATAGGACAACATAGGAATCAGCCTTGTAGGGTCACCCTTTAAGGAATGGTTACTCTGTGTATGAAATCATCTATAGAGAGAGCTATATGTATGCATCAGGAGAAAGAAATAGGATATGAAAAAATATAAGACTGCACAAAAAGCTTAATGTATTTCCTTCTTTTTGGCCATGGACAGGTAAAAAATAGAGAACTGAAATAAAGTTTCCACATGCTCATAACAATGTTATCTTGGCTGCTTACTTCCCGGTTTTACCAGCTCATGTAGATATGTCACATATTCGTAAAATAGTAGTACCTTTTGCCACTAGAAGCTGATAGAGGATACCATGAAGAACATATGCTACATTATCATGAACTTCACACATGGTCTACAAGCACATATTCTAAAATGTTAGTATTAATAAACATGTATATGAATACATAACTATGTTTGTGCATGTAAGTCATTTATGCAACACAAATTCAGGATGCTGTCTTAACTTCCTAGTTTTGGTTTAAAGGGAAACTGACACATCAATTCTGCTGTCTGCGCAGCAGGGTATATGTTCTACAGCAGAAGCAGTTGAGAAGGGTGAGTCCACACGGCAGTGTCAAAATACCAGTTGGATTCTGATGAAAGAATCTGTCCAGTATTTTGGCATTTTTGCATGTTTTTGGGGGACGATTCTGTCCGCGGTTTGTGGATTTGGATGAAAACTGGGTGGAAGATTGTGCAAGTTTTTCAGACTGTCGAAGGTGTAAAAAAACATCCGGCAGAAAATCCATTCAGTGTGGACTGCTGCACGGATTTTCCATTAAAGTTTATGTGGACGGTTGACAGTCGGTTTTCAGACAGTTTTCAATTCTGAAAAACGTCAGAAAATCCGACCAAAAACCTTGCCATGTGGACGTACCAAAAGATTTATATTTAGTTTTGTGGAAAAAGTTTCAGTAGAAATTGTAGTTGATTAATTTAAATTCCTACTTATTCAGGGCTTGAAGGTCCAGTATACAGTCCTACACAACATCTGATAGCCTTCCTTGTAAAAGTATATGTACAGAGATAGCTATCACTCACTGATAAGAATGCCCACTGGACAACCAGCCCAGAAGGAATATAAATGAAAACATAACAAGTTCAGCTTCATTTTTTTCACAAAACAATATCTCAATCTACTCAACCACTCCTGCTATAGAACATTCTGCCTGCCAGCATTTTTATCCCCTTACCGACATTTGACATATGAGTCCCTATGATAGTGTAGGTAAGGGGCTTTGTAGCAGAATCGCGGCTTGACCCCGCTACACACCCGGCATGTGCCGAATGATAACTGCAGCTGACAACCGCCGGTAACAGCACAGGATGGGCCAGCTTCATCCTGTGCTGTTTAACCCTTTAGACACGTGGCAAACATGGCCACAGTGTCTAAATGAATGAGAAATGGTGATGTGCACTGTTCCTCATTCCGACCACAACCTCCGCGGTAAGATCGAATGGTCCCATTCGGTTAACATGGCAGCTTGTCTATACAATGCAACAGGCTGTAGAAACGATCGTGCCCCCCTAGTAGTGAAGCACCCTAGGGGGACTCAATGTTAAAGTAGAAAAAAATTTTTTATTAAGGGTAAAAAATATATATATATATATTAAAAGTTCAAATCATTGCCCTTCTGCCATTTTACAAATAGCAAACATAAAATGATAAAAAAAAAAGTTGCACATGATTGGTATCATCGTGTCTGAAAAAGTCCAATCTATTTATCTATTTAAATATAACAGAATTTATCCCGTACGATGAACGCCATAGAAGAAAAAAAATTCCAAACGCCAAAATTGCGTTTTTTGGGTCATTTCATGTCCCCTAAAATTTTTTCAAAATTTCAAAAAAGTCACATGTATTCCAAACTGGTACCAATCAAAAGTACTCTGCAGCCCAAAAAAATGCACCCTCACTCATTGTCCGTTGGTAAAAATCCCAAAAAGTTATTGGTCTTAGAAAATGGCACTGTGACAAAAATGTGAAAAATAGAAAATTTTGGATTTTTTTTACGGCACCAAAACATAACAAACACCCTACATATTTGGTATTGCCAAATTCGTGTCAACCTGTAGAATACAGATAATAAATCATTTACAGTGGGGGAAAAAAAATATTAAGTCAGCCACCAATTGTGCAAGTTTTCTGACTTAGAGAAAGGCCTGTAAATGATATCATAGGTAGTCCTCAACTATGAAAGACAAAATGAGAAAACAAATCCCGAAAATCACATTGTCTGATTTGGAAAGAATTTATTTGCAAATTATGGTGGAAAATAAGCATTTGGTCACCTACAAACAAGCAAGATTTCTGGCTCTCACAGACCTCTAACTTCTTCTTTAAGAGGCTCCTCAATCCTCCACTCATTACCTGTAGTAATGGCTCCTGTTTGAGTATAAAAGACCTCAAAGAGTCACACTCCAAACTCCACTATGGTGAAGACCAAAGAGCTGTCGAAAGACACCACAAACAAAACTGAAGCCCTGCACCAGGCTGGGAAGACTGAATCTGCAATAGGCAAGCAGCTTGGTGTGAAGAAATCAACTGTGGGAGCAATAATTAGAAAATGGAGGACATACGAGGTCACTGATAATCTCCCTTGATGCAAGATCTCACCGGTGGGGTCAAAATGATCACAAAAACGGTGAGCAAAAATCCCAGAACCACACGGGGGGACCTAGTGAATGACCTGAAAAGAGCTGTGGCCGACATAACAAAGGCTACCATCAGTAACACTATGCCGCCAGGGACTCAGATCCTGCAATGCCAGATGTGTCCCCCTGCTTAAGCCAGTACATGTCCGGGCCCGTTTGAAGTTTGCTAGAGAGCATTTGGATGATCCAGAAGAGTATTGTGAAAATGTCATATCGTCAGATAAAACAAAAGTAGAACTGTTTGGTAGAAACACATCTCATCGTGTTTGGAGGAGAGAGAATGCTGAGTTTCATCCAAAGAACACCATACATACTGTGAAGCATGGGGGATGGCAACATCATTCTTTGGGGCTGTTTCTCTGCAAACGCATCAGGACGATTGATCCGTGTACATGAAAGAATGAATGGGACCATGTATCGTAAGATTTTGAGTGCAAAACCTCCTTCCATCAGCAAGGGCATTAAAGATGAAACATTGCTGGATCTTTTAGCATGACCATGATCCGAAGCACACCGCCAGGGCAACAAAGGAGTGGCTTCGTAAGAAGCATTTCAAGGTCCTGGAGTGGCCTAGCCAGTCTCCAGATCTCAACCCCATAGAAAACCTTTGGATTGAGTTGAAAGTCCCAAAACATCACTGAATCTAGAGGAGATCTGCATGGAGGAATGGGCCAACATACTGGCAACAGTGTGTGCCAACCTTGTGAAGACTTACAGAAAACATTTGACCTCTGTCATTGCCAACAAAGGATATATAACAAAGTACGGAGATGAACTTTTGTTATTGACCAAATACTTATTTTCCACGATAATCTGAAAATAAATTCTTTCCAAATCAGACAATATGATTTTCTGGATTTGTTTTCTCATTTTGTTTCTCATAGTTGAGGTCTACCAATGATGTCAATTACAGGCTTCCCTTTTTTCTCTACTGTATATCGAAGATTGAACGCTGTAAAAACAAAACTCCTGCAAACATAGTGCAAGTACGTTTCCAGTGTATTCTATGGTACGATAAATGACATAATTAAAAAGTACATCTTGTCCTGCAAAATAAAAGCCCTCATATGTCTATGTAGGTGGAAAAATAAAAAGGTTATGGCTCTGTGAAGGCGAGGAGGTAAAAATGAGCGTGTCAAAAAAAAGGCTCTATATGGAAGGGGTCAATATGACATATTCCTTTTAAACAAACCAAAAAAGTAAGAGGAGATGTAAATAAGCAGTTTGAAGGAATAATGCTGTCTCTCTAATACTGGAGGCAGTTTCCCTTTCAGTCAAAGTCTTCAAACATTTCAGCCAAGTTAAAAACTCCTCCTTAAAGAGTACCTATCACCTCCACACAAACACATAAAATATAATAGTAGATTAAATTATAAGACTTTTTTCCAATACATGTCATTAGCAAATCAGAGGGCTCACCTCAGTATTACAGGGGAACAGATTTTAGTTTCACTTTCTTAGCAGAGCTCTTATGTAAGAGGGATCCTTTTTTGTCGGGAGACACCAACTGTGGAGGGGGAGCTGAGGACATAGCTGCTTGTACAGGGTAATCTGAGTCTCTCATACAGTGCAGCAGGCACAGCACACTGAGGACATAGTGTGATAGGGTTTACAGGCATCTAAATTACACTGCGCTAGTGTCATATCCAACACAGAAATAGCAGCCCAGAGTTTATCAGTGTGCAGATGATGTAGACTTCCTGGCTCCCCCTTTCATAGTGGACTCTCCCAGAAGCAGTTACTTTCACACAGCTGTCATCAAAGTGATTCATTAAGCTGTCATGTGCCCATTTGGCCCGACTTCAGATCTGTGTTAAAGGGCCAGCGCTACTTTTAAAAACTGAATTAAAGATGAAATGGTTTGATTTTCCTAATGAAGCAAAGTTAAGGAAGTGTTTGGATTTTATACTCCTGTTACTTCATGAGGTTTCCCTGGAGGTGATAGGTCCTTTTTAACCCCTTGCTCCATCCAAGTGCCGGTAAGGGTCTGTGTAGCAGGATCTCCGGCGCCATCCTGCGCTGTTTAACGCTTTAGATGCCGCGGCAAAAAAAGACCATGGTGTCTAAATAAATGATAAATGGTGCCACGCACTAATCCTCACTTCGATCGGGGCACTTTTGGGCTCCCGATCGGTTAACATGGCAGCTGGAAGTCTTATGAAGGCTTACATCACTGCCATGTTTTCTGTTTTATTACTTCCTGCCCCAGGCAGGAAGTAGTAAAACCACCATCTTTGTACACCCTAATGCATTGTCTATACAATGCATTAGGCTGCATAAATGACCGTGCCCCCTAGTGGTGAAGTACGCTACTTACACATAATTGATATAGCCGTGTCTGAAAAAGTCCAATCTATTAAAATATAACATAATTTGTCCCGTACATTGAACACCATCGAAGAAAAAAAATTCTAAATGTCAAAATTGCGTTTTTTTTGTCATCACGTCCCCTAAAAATTGGAATAAATTTAATCAAAAAAGTCCCATGTATTCCAAACTGGTATCAACCTGTAGAATACACATAACATATAATTTTTTACTGAAGATTGAAGGCCGTAAACACAAAACTCTCACAAACATAGCGCAAGTATTTTTTTTCACATTTTGCCCCACTTAAAATTTTTGTCGAAGTTTTCCCGCTATATTCTATGGTACGATGAATGACACCATTAGAAAGTACATCTTGGTAGCGTGGCCTGGATGATGAAGGAGCAAGACGCGTCTCACAACAGCTCCTGCTCTCTGAACGGTATTCCAGTGCCATCCAAGGTTTTAAGACATCTTTCAAGATCCTTTTCAGGGTAAAAAGATCATAGAAGGGATTCTCCTACCTTACATCTTCATCGGAACGTCCGGATCGCTGAAACCGGCCGAATCCTAGTACCGGGAGATCCCCCGGCCCGCGCGGCCTGCGGGCTGCCAGAGGAGAGGAAGAGCTGTAACCGCTCCGGATCACTCGGGAAGAAGCAGAGGCGCAAGGAATCTCTCCTGTTTGCCTTCAAGTCGGAGAACATCTCCCACCCGGTAAGAGGGATATCAAAATAGACTGTCCCTGACCGAGGGTTGGTTTGGTGGGCTTTTGAAGTCCCCCCCGGCGCCATCTTAACCTCAGCCGATACCGGATTATAAGTCGCGCCTTAGTGCTGCTCTACACCCCGGGACCCTAGATTGTTGCTGGATTCCCCCTCACCCAGACCGGACAGCACGGGACTCCGAAGGCTGCGAAGCAGACCCGTCGGGAAATCGCCGCTTGCCGTGGTACCCCCTCTGGAGACCCTAACCGCCGCAACCACCTACCCGGAACTAGCATTGTTGGGGGCTCCCTGGTCTCCACACGCCGGCTTGAGAGACTCTAAGATCCCAACAGCCCTGGTTTCATCCTCGCTGCACGGCGCGTCTCGCGCCGAACAGCCACAGGGATATATAGAGGCAACCCCTCCATTAAAATCTCCTGGAGGACGGTGGCAGAACCCGGGGGGTGACGGCGCATACTCGGAGCTCCGGCGATACCAGCCTGTTCCCTACCGGATGAGAGACACTGTCGTTATTCCACATAGAGATCACTCTTGCATCTCCCCGACTTTGAACACTAATTATCCGGTAAGAAGGGTCTTGTCTAGATCTGATCCACAGCACTGATATTTTGGCGGGCTATGAAGGAGGTTCTCGGCGCCATCTTGCTCAACACTACGTATAGCACATATCTATCTCTGAACAGCAGCGCTACTATTTTGGCGCCTTCTTATTCTGCAATACCTAAAGCACTCACTGTGCATCCGTAAGGTTAGCAGTACAGTCTCAGAACTTAACCCTACGCCAAGTGATCTGTCCAGAGACGTTTAACATCATAGCTTAGCTACCCAATCTCCGACTTGTAGTACAAGCTCGGGTAGATTGCTTGCATCGCATCTGGGCCTGGACTGGTGAAATAATCATTCTCAGGTGCAGGGAATCGAGCTACCAACACCCTCTGTCTTTATATATGCTATAGCCTTTTAACGATCTATCAATTAAGCCAAAGGGTGGAATCACTAGCCCTGCTAATAGACACTGTTCTGAGCTGTTGCAGTAAAAGGCCATCTGTACTAACAGCCTTACAATTCATATAGACCCCTGGCTCTTGCAACCCCGAGACTGCCCCAGGCAAATCTCACCATAAAGTCCTACACAGAATTTGAGTTTTCCTTCAGATCTTGGTCTGCTCACCAAACAGAGATCCCATCCCTGAGTCATAGTCACTGAAAGTAATTACATCAAAGGACAAATATCACATCCCAAAATACCACCCTGACCTCGCAACTACCTTAGCCTGCCTTAAGACTGCCTTAAGCTGGACTCGATCTACTGGATTCTCCCCCTAAAGACTCGCCATGTGGATGGACCGATTTGATTTCTTCGAATCTTCCTAACTAAGACTGCTGTCCTGCCGGAGTTCCGTAAAATTTCCTGCACCCTGCAAGACTATTTGGCCTTATCCAACTTTTCCTAACTTTCTACATATCGAAGAGGACCCACACGTAGTATACAATTCTACACCTCTCCAACTAACTCTTCATAAATTCCTGCTATAGCTTCCTCCCACATATCAGACAAATGGCATACGTTCTCTACTGGGCTGACAGGCCCCTTCAGGTTTTTATACCCACAATACTGCCATACACCAATATCTGGGGTTATTTATTTACTGAAAATCTTCTCCTGTGGTAGGTCGAGGCTCTGGTTCCAGCTGGTATTGGGTCTGCGGATCACCTGAGGGGCCACTAATTGACCTGGGGCTCTCCGGGTGACCCCGACCCCTCTACCCTGGGACTTGTTGCCTCGCCCACACAAAGCACTGCACATTATTGGTATTCTACCTGAGGATCTCATATATCTCAATGCACAGGTTGAACACTGTTTTGTTCTCAGTTTATGCTTAAAGTATTGTGAGTATATGCATTGGCGTAAATGTCCTATTAACACACATATGTGGAAGTATTGCATAGATATATACACAACTACTTGGTTCTAGAACCTTTTTTCATATCCAGTTACAATTCTGATCTTCTCTGTAATAGAATTTCGCCATCTAGATATTGTGGTTACTATATCTAAAACGTTACTGTCTTCTAGTGATATTTCTCCATTACTGCATCTTAACAATATCTTATCATAATCCTCTATATATGGTAAGCCTCTCTTTTCTCTGAATCACAGACTTGCATTTTATTACCTGACCTATCTCACAGTACACCATCGCCATCTAGTGACATCTCCTTATTATTACCTTTCAATACTCGATAATATGCTTTTGCTTATCCTTGTTGAAAGGGCTACGCTCCATATATTGATCCGTTTGGGTTTTCCGGGATAGTTCAATACTAATAAATTGACACTTACTTAACTGTCCCTTTGCATATCTTTTTAGTGTCACATATATTCTTTGAGAAAACCCATCACTACTGTCAATAGAACAACACTGCCCTACCCCATTACTGGGTCTTAAATTCACTTCCTATAATTTTAACTGCTCTATATTACGCCACCTCAGCCTAGTTGCACTTCTTTACTGAAGCTCGTTACCATATAGTCGTTACCCACAAGAAACATAAGATGTAGAGTTCTACTTAAATCGCAGAGATGATAGAGTTCTGCCCTGAATCAAATTAGAGACTTATCCCTATTACCATGGTTTAATTCTCTGCTATTATTATGCCCTTGAAATAGCAACAACCACCCCAATTTTACACTAGCTGTTTTTGGTGGCCACTCCATTTTCTACTACCCAAGTCCCACTCCATACAAAAGATCCCTTCAGTGCTCTACACCGTTTTCAAGCCTCCAGCAATAAGTGGGTCCCTCTAAGAAACATAAGGAAAAAGGGAACTCTCTAAGCTTAACAAATTTCTTTACTCCCGGAGATTTAAGGAAAAGTTTGGAGGCGGACGGGGTAGTAACTAGACGAGCCAGACACTCTTCAACAAAGCAAATATCCTCCTTGGACTCTGCGCTCTCTGAGTCCTCCGGCTCATCTCCTCAGTCCATCCACTCAGAACCCTCTCAGGCTCGCAACTCAACCCTCAAACAAAATCTCTCCACCACTGAAAAGGAATAGCGCCATTTCTTCGCTATCAATTTCTAACATGGAGAATTCTACAGACCATCTCTTCGCTCCTGTCCTAGATTCAACTAACACCAGTCCACTCAAACAAAGGGCGAAATTTTCAAACTCAATACCTGAGCCGCACTCTCCTCTGACCTCTACAGAACAAAGGTCGGAAGATCCCCCAGACTCTTTGGAATCATTCCAAATTACGAACCAAGATATGTCCCCATCTTTGCTAAAGGACATGATGCTGGCCCTTCGCACATCTCTACAAAACTCTTTACAAGCTTCTATCTCTACATTGAGCACCAACATTGATGCTATAGGAGAACGAGTCCATCATGTAGAATCAAAAATGGAGGAATTCTCTCAAGCCCATAACGAGTTAGTGGATGCGCACAACAATGTAGAAGATGAGCTGGACAAAATTAAAACGAAAATGGCAGACCTTGAAGACAGGAGCAGACGAAACAACCTCAAATTTAGAGGCATTCCTGAAACAATTTCTAATTCAGAACTCCAACACTACCTGCAAACCCTTATCAAGACCCTGCTTCCAAATTGTTCCAAACAGGACTTAATAATTGATAGAGCTCACCGACTTCCTCGCCCTTCTTCTCTCCCTGATACTGTTACTAGCGATGTCCTAGCCAAGATCCATTTCTATCATATTAAAGACCACATCCTCCAAGCTACAAGACAACTTAACCAACTTCCGAGCCCATACACATCGATTAAAATCTTCGCTGACCTGTCACAATATACCTTGGCCGCCAGAAGAAGATTCAACCCAATTACCTCGACGCTCCGTCAAAATAATATAAACTACCGATGGGGCTTCCCGACGAAACTCATTGTACGGAAAGATGGAAGATCCCACATTATTGTGTCCCCGGATGCTGGCTACAAACTACTCCTTCAATGGAATATTACATCCACGGCTGAAAGCTCCCTGTCTGGTGCCCCGTCCGTCTCCAAGCTACCTAGGGAGAGGTCCACCGTAATTAAATGAACTACTAAAATTTTAGATTGCTTTTTCATTCATCAAGGGCATAAATTCTATTTCTCGATAGATAATTCTTGATGTTTAAATATTCTTTTTGCAAATCCTCCGCCCCCGGAGTTTGCGCAGTTTTTTACTGCCTACTTATGGTTATTATTAGTGCTGTTCTGTTTGTTACCCTCTTTCCTTCCCTCCCCCTTCTGCCCCTGGCCACACCGGTACCCTGGCACTACAACATTCGTTATCACAAGACCCTCATAGTATACGGATCCTTCTCTCTAGAACGATTATTCTCTTCATTACCCTATGGCACTTACTATTGTATCACTAAACGTTAGGGGACTAAATAGCCCCTTTAAACGCTCCATAGTCTGGAAAGAAGCTACCGAGCTACAATCAGACATCTTGTGTATCCAGGAAACACATCTGCATCCAGAAGACTCCCACAGACAATTCCCCCACATTGTATTTTCATGTCTAAACAAAAAAAAGGCAGGAGTCGCAATTGCTATCAAGGATACATTGGCATACCGTCCAATTGACCAAATAATTGATCCACAGGGTAGGTTCATAATCTTAGTTTGTGAAATTAACAATATAAAATACACTATAGTAAATTTGTACGCCCCAAACTCGAGGCAACTTAGATTCATAAATAAAATCCAAAAGAAAGCTCAGTCAATTTCTCAAGGAACCCTTATCTTCTGCGGAGATTTCGACATAATCTCAGACTCTTCCATGGATTCCTCCTCACGACAGAAGATGGGTCATAAGAGCCTCCATCCTTGGTTGGAGATGTCCTCTTTATATGATGTATGGCGTTGTCTTCATGCAGCAGAGAGAGACTTCACATACTATTCAGCCAGACACCAATCTTATTCTCGTATCGATATGTTCCTAGTGGACAAGTGGGTCCTACAGAGAGTTGTGAAATGCGATATTGGTATCATATCGTGGTCCGATCACGCTCCTATCATCTCATCTATAGGGATGGGACAGAGTGGTCCGGCCCCATTTTCCTGGAAGAACAACATTAGGATTTTATCTGACCCTGTTTACCAAAAAACTATCCTAAATCATTTTACTCAATATTTTGCGCTGAATTAGCCCTCGGTTTCAGACCCATTTGTCCTCTGGAACGCTCATAAAGCCTATATCAGAGGCATCTTAATACAAATTTCATCCAAGGTTAAGAAATTAAAACTTCAGAAATGGGACGAATTGGTAAAAACCCTATCTCATCTGGAATCTAAACAAAAATGTAACCCGACCCAGGCTAATAACCTTGAATTATATAAAGCTAGACAAGCCCTTAGAGAACACCACCTGACAAACTTTGACAACCAAACCAAAAATATACGAATATCTTACTACAAGTGTCTAAATAAACCCTCTAAAGTAATGGCCAATGGAATAGCCTTGATATGTCATAAATCTAATATCCCCTTTCTCTCATCACCGGATGGCTCCCATAGAATTACACATCCATAGTCCATAGCGGACGCGTTCAGCGATTTCTACACTAAACTATATCATTTAAAAGATGAGCCCTCCATCTCACCCCCTTCGGTATCCGACATCCAAAACATTCTATCCTCCTTTCAACTCCCCTCTCTTCCTCCGAATCTCTTAGAAAAAATTAACGCTCCATTCTCATTGGAAGAAGTATCTCGTACAGTATACGCCCTTCCTAGAAATAAAGCCCCGGGTCCTGACGGATACTCTAACGAGTATCTTCAGTCTTTCTTCAATTCTGAATCCTCACCTGGTTAATATGTACAACTCAGCTATGTCAAAGGGAACATTACCACCAGAAATGTTACAAGCTACTATAGTTACGATTCCTAAACCGGGAAAATCTCCTGATACCCCAGCCAATTTTAGACCCATCTCACTGTTGAATTCTGACACCAAGTTGTTTGCTAAGATAATTGCGAACCGCTTGGTAGATATCTTACCCAGCTTGATTAAAGCAGACCAGGTGGGATTTATAAAAGGTCGTCAAACTCCGGACGCTACTCGAAGACTTCTCAACATTATACATCACATAGGAAACCATAGATTGCCTTCTCTGCTTCTTTCCTTAGATGCAGAGAAGGCTTTTGACAGGGTCAATTGGTCATTCGCTTTCAAAGTACTAGAGAGATTCAGGTTTAGAGGCCCTATACTCCAGGCTCGGGTCCTAGCTAATAACCTATTAGCCAAGCCTTTCCAAATCACTAATGGAACACGCCAAGGTTGTCCTCTTTCTCCGCTACTCTTCGTGCTTCTCATAGAACCCCTTGCAGAATCCATTCGCACAAACCCATCTATCTCAGGTATCAAGATAGCAGGCAAACCCCATATCATCATCCTCTTCGCGGATGATGTTATTCTGACAATGTCTAACCCATCCCATTCTTTACCCTCCATTATTGAAACTATTGAAAAATTCAGTAAACTTTCTTACTATAAAATAAATTTCTCTATATCCCTAATTTTAGATTTTTTTCTTAGCCCGTATGAATCTACATCATTAAAAACTTCTTTTCCATTCCAATGGCAAACTAAGTCACTTACCTATTTTGGTATTCAACTTACCAAAAAAGGCTCCAGCCTAGCAAAAGCCAACCTTATGCCCCTATACCACGACCTACAAAGAGAGCTAGACAGAATCTCTAAAATAGATAACTCATGGCTAGGTAGAATTATCCTATAAAAAAAGGTAATACTCCCCAAAATCCTTTACTTCCTGAGAACACTACCTATACCTATTTCTAATTCGTTGTTTTTTCTATTCCAATCACAAATGAATAAATTCATTTGGAAATTAAAAACGTCCCTTTTAAATCAACCTTTATGCTAAGTGTGATGTATGGAGGTTTGGGACTCCGTCATTAAAGCTTTCCACATTGCTTTACTATGCCCAGCTGCGCCCCGCCCCACCCCGAAAATAAAATTTGGACTTCTAGGGAAGCCGGTCTTTTAAATCCCTTTTTTTTGAAAGTTGGCTGCTCAACCAATGCCCCCAAACTATTCAGGCCCCCCACTCCCTGCCGACACAATTTAGAAAAAGGGACGGGTTAATCCCCCCCTTCTTCCCAACAATTTCCTCCAGGGCCCCTTCGGGGCCCCCCGTCCATACTTTATCTTTTAGTCTTCCCCAAATCTCTTACAGCTGGGAAAAAAGGGATATCCCACCCAAGATCTTTTTACCAAAAAACACCTTACAATTTTTTTTCCTCTCTTAAATTCTTATAAAACTCAGGATAAAGTTTTTCCCCAATATAATCAAATCGCCCCTTTTTAAAAACAAAATTCTTTCCCCAACCTTAAAGATCCTCAATCCAATTCTGCCCCATGCTAAACCAAAAATTCCTTTTAAACCCCGAGGTCTAGAATGATATAAAATTATTGCCCAATAATTTTTGCCCTTTGTCAAAAAAAAGTATTTTTAAATAAAAAGGGGAATGGGAAGTACATATTCCCGACCCCCAAATGGGGTGTTTCACTGGCCCATAACCCTCGTTTCAGCTAGTTTAAAGAACAGTATCAAAAAATTTTAACCAGGGTTATTACCCCCTCTTCGTCTACCCTTTATCTACCCATCCGTTCACCACCTGCTGGCGGGGTTTTGTTAAAACCAGGGCTCTCAAACTATTTTTGGGTCTTGCCCTTTTTTAAATCAATTTTTGGAAA
Organism: Phyllomedusa bahiana; assembly: GCA_025379985.1. Taxonomy (NCBI): domain Eukaryota; kingdom Metazoa; phylum Chordata; class Amphibia; order Anura; family Hylidae; genus Phyllomedusa; species Phyllomedusa bahiana. Next base: position 66,320 of record JAODAL010003998.1, read on the forward strand.
AGGTTTTTTGACGTGCCCTCAAAATTTCCCCCAAAACGCAATGTCCAGACCCCCCAAAAATTTCCCCTGTTCTTAATTATATAATAAAATTTCCCGTTTTAAACGGGGCGTGTGTGTCAATACTCCTTTGCGGCTAACTTGCAACCTGGGAAAGGGAAACCTCTACCCCCCCATCAAAATTAGATGTGGGGGAAAATAGTCCCCAAAAATTGCATATATAAAAAATGTTGGGCTTTTAGAGAGGGAAAGGCTTTAAATTTTCTTTACACTTTGGGCCAATTTGGATGGATGCTGACCTTCTCTAGCAACTTAATCGCTCCGGCCCATCTTGAAACGGGGGATGTACCGTGTGGCCAGTCCTTCCCCCCGTAATTTTACTCCTCCTTCCCTCTTCCCTCTATTTGCTCTTATTAAAAATTAAAAGTTTTTTTTTTTTTAACACTTAATTTACTGTTCAATTTTCATATAATAATAAAACCCAGCTATGGCGACGATTTTAAAATCTCAAAAGATTTAAACAAAACAACGGGCTGGAATAGTGTGCTATTTTTTCCTAATCTTTCTTTAGTAAAATTACATCAGGGGGGGGGGGTCTTTTCACAACCCCCTGTTTTAGGGGGTTCTAGATGCTCCAGTAATAACGGAGCTAATATTTTTTAATTTGTTAAATATGATATATGCATATGTCACTTTCGCAACCCATGTTTATACTTCTGGTCTTGTATCTACAATGTTGTATGCCTGAAGCCATTGTCTATTGTTTAAAGGGGAAGCACATTGTTACTGTAAATTTTTTTTGAATTGGGGTAATTACCCCTTTGCTTGTTTTTTCAAATTACTCCGTTCAATTTTCATATAATAAGGTAAACCCAGCTATGGCGAATGATTTTGAATCTCACCAAGATTTAAAAAAAACCCCGTCGCTGGAATATGTTCTATGTTTATCTATTGTAAAGAGTGGGATGGTCAAGAAGGAAGGATATCTCCCAGATACCTTTTGGCTCCCCTGGTAGCAAGAAACCGAAAGGAAAGTCAAAATCTATTAGACTTTTTGTGTAGGGTTTATTTTTAAAACCCATTGAAAAGGGCGGGTTTTGCTGGAGTGGGATAGGAGGGGGCCCCCCACTCCCCCGGGGCAGTCCTGGTCTTGGCTGTCAAATTTAGTTCGGTGGGCTGTTCATTAAAAGGGCCCAGATCTCAGACACTCTCCTTTCAGCAGGGGGACAGGTGAACTGCAAAAACCTGTGGGGGGGCATCTATTGTGGAAAGTTTACGTTTTTAAAATTTGGTGAGGTAATGGGCCCCAGCACTGTTTGGGGAGGATTTCCCTGATGTTTAGTTAGGCCGGGCGGATGGGATTTTTTTTGTTTGTTTTTTTTATGTCCATCTGCCAAACAATAAAGCTGACTGCGGTCAGTTTTAAATAAAATTTTTCGGGTGCCCCTTGGGGACTTCTGTGCCCGCGAGCTGTGCTCGCTACCGGAGCGAACCCCGTACCCAATCCCTTAAAAGTGGGGGAAAGGTGGTAAGCATTCATTTCGGGCATAAAAAAAGCAAAACGGGAAAATTTTAAAAGGGGCCCGGGTCCTATTTTATTTTTACTTTTAAAAAAAGGAGGATTAAATTTAAAAGCGATGTTGCAAGTGTGGCATCTCAACGGAGGCTCCCCTGTGCAGCAGGAGGACCAGAGTGCAGCAAAAGGGGCCGGGAGGAAACAGGCCGAAGGCTGCGTCAACCGGGCTACTCAGGAGGGCAGCGAAAAGACCGGGAAACCCTGAAAGTGATATTTTCCAAAACTCGCCTTTCCGGAGGGGCCCCCGGGGGGGTGCAGACCTAGCAACCTCCATAAGACCCCCACCATTTCTGCAAAAGATGAAACCCTGTGACGTGGAAGCCTACCTCCCACTTTTGAAAGAACTGCCAAACGAGAGTTTTGGGCCCAAAGGAGCAGGGGGGCAGGACTGGGGCCCTTTTCTTTCGGGAAAACCCCAAAAAGGGCCCTATTATGACCTGGAACCAAAAACCCCTGAACTATGACAAACTGAAAAAGAGATCCTAACCCGATTGGAGCACGGTTTCTGTTCGCCCCCAGGGGGGTCCCAAATGGTCTAAGCATGGACAAACCCCCCCCTCTCAGACATACCTTTACACCTGACCAAGAAGTGGTTGCAGGGGAAAGATCCTGACGGGCCCCCAGATGGGGGAACGGGTGGTGGGGACCATCCTGAATCCCCCCCCAATGTTTCCGCAAAGGGGTGCCCCTGGAGCCCCAAGAAGTTTGACCGATGGTGGAGGGTGGAGGGTACACCGCACGGAGGAGCGATGGTCTCCCGCAGTCCCCCAAACCCAACCAAAATCCCCGGGACTTTTGGTAAGACTGTTCTAAGGGAAGAGGGGGCGCAGTCGCAGATGTTTGACGAAAAGTGGAAGACTGACGGCCCAGACTTAGAAGCCGGCAGCCGTGCCAGGGAAAATCGGGGCTCCAAAAAGAGACTCAATAAGGACAAAATAAAATTTTTGGGTTTTGAAAAACCCCGGGTCATATGGTTGCCAATTGCCCCAGTGTTGGGGGAACCAAATCAATGTTTTAAAATTTCAATATAAACCCCCGTGTTTTATGAAACAAGGTGTTTTGTGTAGCTTTTCCCGAATGGGGGTGGACAACAGTGCCCCGTTAATATAGGAGGTAATGAAGGTGAAGGGCGTTGTTAGATCAGGTAGTTTGGTAACCTAGTAAACGCCAATTTGGTGAAACCCCAGAAACCCTCGGGGAAAAAAAACGATAGGGTGACCTGCATACGGGGGCCCTTTTGCCATTACCGCATGCATGGGAACCCCCCAGTTCGGAGCCAAAAAATTTTTGGAGGGGTAGTCCCCAATGTTAATGATGATGTCATCATGGGGGGGACTTTCCCATTTTGGGAATTAGGGGGACATAAAGTCTCTAAAAACCCTCCCCGCGCAGTGAAGCCCATTTGAGGGGAATCTTTTCCCTATTCGGCATGGCGGGGGAAGGAGAAGGGTTTGACCCTCATGAGGGGGTGTCCCCAGAAGGTCAAGCAGTCCAGAGCCAGTGTGGCAGATTGCCTAATTTGAGGTGAAAAGGACCAGTTTGGGGGGGGAGCAATTGAAAGATCCTACCCCTTCCAAAAGCTCGGGGGAAAAGTAAAAAATGATTGACGGAACTTTGGGGCCTGAACCCCCTTTCATCCCATACACTGTAAAAGGGGCCTGTTATTCGGGGGTGAAAAGGGAGAAGAGCTAGTAGAGAACTAGTGGTCCCAAAAATTAAGAAGGGCTGTACTTGAGGGCTCACGGTCACCAATGGGGGGGCATCGGGGGTTGAAAAAATTTCCCCCAAAAAACCTGCAAGGTTCTTTTGGCCAGGAATTTATAAGGAGGTGAAAGGAAAATTTTGGGGTCCTGCCCCGAGTGCCGCTTTCGGCCCCGACCCCACTATCTGCCTTGGGCCCCCTCCCCAAACATTGAGTTTTCCCCTTTGAGAGAATACCATGGCCCGGGGGGTCCCCATTGTCAAATCTCTCGAGGCCACCAACACTTCGTGACTTGGACTAGCCACTCGATACCCGGAAGCCTTCCCTTTGAACCCCATTTCCCCAAAGGGTATTGCTAAGGAGCTGGTAAAAGGTGTTTAGTCGGGGGGGCTTTCCAAAGGAAATACTACGGTTTGGGGACCCCCTTTATGTCCCCAGTAAAGAAAGAAAAGTGTAAGTTGTTCCCGGTGAAACAATGGTACCTCTGTCTACCATCCACAGAAGTTTAAGGGGAGAGGTTTAATAAAACCCCCAAGGCAAAGCTAAAAAAAGTTGTGGACAAAGATGGGAAAAACTGTGACTTCCTCTCCCCTATCTCATTTTTGCCCTCCGTGAGGGCCCCCAATCCCCCACTGGGTTTCCCCATTTGAGTTTCTTACGGTCGTCACCTGGGGCCTTTAGATTTGGCGAAAGAAGTGGGGGAAATGAAGCGACCCCCTAAGGGGTGTAAAAGAGCCTGGCACAAATGCAGGATATCGCGGGGAGTAATGCCTAATTTTGCGGGAGATATGGCTCAGGGGCCCAACAAGGGTTATAAAACCTATGCCCCGGTTTCGTCGTTTGCACCCGGGACCGGGGGTTTTTGTGATCCCTATGTTGAGAGCAAGTTTTTTGGCCAAGTGGAAAGGGCCCTTTGATAAAAGAGCAAAAAACGGGGAATTACAAAATCCATCAGCCCGGTAGAAGGAAAAACCCGAGCGTGCCACATTAAACTAAAAACCATGAAGGACCCACTAACACTTTTCTGAGAACTTCATCTGCCCCCGGCCTTGGGGCAGAAAAAAAACCCTTGTTACCCGAGGTAAAGTTGCTGACCCCCCTTTTTAAGACACAAAAGGTAAAGTACGAGGTTCCTTTTAAAAAAAAGGTTTTTTTTTTGAAAATCCCCGGTCGCCGTTTATTCAACATAAAATCATACAGAACCCGGGGGAAAGGGTTAAGCTGAGACCCATACCCATACCGAGGCCAGGAGGGGGTTATCTCGAAGAAGTAAGGAAAAACTGGAAATTGGGGTAATTGAGGAGCCCCTAGCCCGTGGTCCCCCCCCTAGTGCTACCCCAAGCCGATGGCGCTGGAGATTTTGTAACGACTTTTTAAAACTAAATGCCATTTCAATTTTTAGCTTACCCGATCCCCGGTGGATGAACTTTTTGACAGGCTGGGCAATGCATGGGTTAAAACCACTCTTTATTTAAAAAAAAGGGTTTTTGGCAAATTCCCTTAAAAAGAAGGCCCCAAAAAAAAAACGGCCTTTGCACACCTGATGGGTTTTTCCATTTTTTGGTATTTCCTTTTGGGCTATATGGGACCCGCCACATTCCAGAGGTTAGGATAGGATTTTGAGACCCCACAGTCAATGCGCCGTATCGGATGATATATCATCCAAGTCCCGATTGGGAATCCCCTCTTTTGGAGTAAGGTGTTTTTAATTCTCTGTGGAGGCAGGCTTCACAGCCAATCCCAAAAAATGCCCCCTTGCCGGGGAGGCCAAGTACCCGGGGTCAACATAGCCGTGGATTGTAAAACCCAAATAAGCAAAATTTTAACCATACAGAGGGGCGCAGCCTTTTAACAAAAAAAAAATGCGGCCTTCTACATTCAGGCACTATAGAAGGTTTATACCTAAATTTTTCCTCCCTTTCAGCCCCCTTGACGACCTAAAAAAAGGTAAAAATTCGTCATGGGGCAATGGCCCCCCCAGGCGGGAAGCTTTCCAGACCCCCTTAAAAAACCCACTGTGTGTCAGCCCGTGCAATAACCCCCTTTACTTTAAGAAAGGGTTTGTCCTTCAAAAAAGATGCGTGGATGTGGGACTGGGGGGGGTAATGTCACAGGTAGGGGGGGTAGGAACACCCGGGATGTATTTAAGTAGGAATTTGAACACCATGAAAAAAATTGCCATAGTGGGGAAAAAAAGTGCCTAGCCATTAAAGAGCCCGGGAAACACTCCGATATTTCCCACTTTGGGCCCGGGATTTTGAATTAATTACGACATCTCCCCTCAAGTGGATGTGGAGAAAAAAGAAAAAATAAAGGGTCACAAAATGGTTTTTTTTTTAGCCCTGCAAGAAAACAAATTTTCAGTAAAGCACCGACAGGGACCAAAAGAAGAATGCGATGCCTTGTCGCGGTACTTGCCTTTGTCCGATGTGTTTTCCAGCCCCGGGCTGAAACAGGGGGGGGGATGTGTAAAGGTGTTGGATGGTCATAGAAGGAAGGATATCTGCCCAAGAACCTTATGGGGTACCAGGTAGCAAGCAAACCAGAAAGAGAAAAGTCAGGGGTTATTAGATCTCTTTGTGTAGGGTTTTTGAAAACCCCTTGTAAAGGGTGGGTTTGTGGAGTGGGGTAGCGGGGTGGGCAGGGGCCGGGTTTGGGCTGTCTAATTAACTTCAGGTGGTTGCCCCATTAAGGCCGATCTGCAGACACTCTCTCTCTCACGGACAGGTGATCCGCCTGTGGGGAGCTCTATTGTGGTACATTATAGCTGTTTTTTTTGGTGATGGTAATAGGCCAGCACGGTTAGGGAGATTTCCCCGATGGGTTTTGTTAGAGTCGGACAGGCAAAAATTTTTTTTGTTTTTTTCTTTTATGTACATCTGCCAAACAATAAAGTGAATGCGGCAGTTTTAAAATTTAAAATTTGGTGTGCTTGGATTCTGTGCCCCTGACTGGCCCGCTAAACCCGGGACACCACCCCGCTACCCCCTCCCTTTCACTTTCTTTAAGTTATTCCCCCTTTAAATTTCGCCTTTATCACATTCTGGCTCAGGGGTTTTTAAATTGCTCAATAATTACGAGTAAAAGTTTAATTTGTTTTTAAAATTTTATAAATTTTAGTTCACTTTCGCAACCATTTTATACTTCTGGTCTTATATCCTGTTATTGCCTGAAAGCCATTTCTTATTGTTTCAAGATCACCCGTTTCGTAAAATTTTAATTGGGGTATTTACCCCTTTTTCTTGTTTTTTTTCCTGTTTTTTATTGCAAAATTCAAAAAAAAATTTTTTGTTAAAAAAAAAAAAAAAAGTACATCTTTTTCCCGCAAAAAAAAAGCCTCAAAGTCTAGGGGGCCTTGTGAAAGATTAATTCCCTTGAACTTTTCAACCTTTTGCCACATTTCAGGCTTCAAACATAAAGATATAACATTTTAATTGCTTTTTAAAGAATCAACAAAAAGTGGGACACAATTGTGAAGTGGATCGAAATTTTTTGGATATTTTAAACTTTTGTAAAAAATAGAAAACTGAAAAGTGGGGCGTGCAATATTATTCGGCCCCTTTACTTCCAGTGCAGCAAACTCACTCCAGAAGTTCAGTGAGGATCTCCGAATGATCTAATGTCCTAAATGACTGATGATGATAAATATATTCCACCTGTGTGTAATCAAGTCTCCGCATAAATGCACCTGCTCTGTGATAGTCTCAGGGTTCTGTTTAATGCGCAGAGAGCATCATGAAGACCAAGGAACACACCAGGCAGGTCCTTGATACTGTTGTGGAGAAGTTTAAAGCCAGATTTGGGTACAAAAAGATTTCCCAAACTTTAAACATCCCAAGTAGCACTGTGCAAGTGATCATATTGAAATGGAAGGAGTATCAGACCACTGCAAATCTACCAAGACCCAGCCGTCCCTCTAAACTTTCATCTCAAACAATGAGAAGACTGATCAGAGATGCAGCCAAGAGGCCCATGATCACTCTGGATGAACTGCAGAGATCTACAGCTGAGGTGGGAGAGTCTGTCCATAGGATAACAATCAGTCGTACACTGCACAAATCTGGCCTTTATGGAAGAGTGGCAAGAAGAAAGCCATTTCTCAGAGATATCCAAAAAAAGTCTCGTTTAAAGTTTGCCACAAGCCACCTGGGAGACACCAAACATGTGGAAGAAGGTGCTCTGCTCAGATTAAATCAAGATCGAACTTTTTGGCCACAATGCAAAACGATATGTTTAGCGTAAAAGCAACACAGCTCATCCCCCTGAACACACCATCCCCGCTGTCAAACATGGTGGCGGCAGCATCATGGTTTGGGCCTGCTTTTCTTCAGCAGGGACAGGAAAGATGGTTAAAATTGATGGGAAGATGGATGGAGCCAAATACAGGACCATTCTGGAAGGAAACCTGTTGGAGTCTGCAAAAGACCTGAGACTGGGAAGGAGATTTATCTTCCAACAAGACAATGATCCAAACATAAAGCAAATCTACAATGGAATGGTTCACAAATAAATGTATCCAGGTGTTAGAATGGCCAAGTCAAAGTCAGGACCTGAATCCAATTGAGAATCTGTGGAAAGAGCTGAAAACTGCTGTTCACAAACGCTCTCCATCCAACCTCACTGAGCTCCAGCTGTTTTCCAAGGAAGAATAGGCAAGAATTCAGTCTCTCAATGTGCAAAGATGAGACATACCCCAAGCAACTTGCAGCTGTAACCACAGCAAAGGTGGCGCTACAAAGTATTAACTTAAGGGGGCTAAATAATCTTACACGCCCCACTTTTCAGTTTTTTATTTTTTACAAAAGTTTAAAATTTCCAATAAATTTCGTTCCACTTCATAATTGTGTCCCACTTGTTGATTTTTCAAAAAAAAATTTAAATTTTATATCTTTATCTTTGAAGCCTGAAATGTGGCAAAAGGTTGAAAAGTTCAAGATGGCCGTATACTTTAGCAAGTCACTGTATGTATGTTAAAAAATAAAAAAAAGTTATGGCTATAGGATGGCTATGAGGGAAAAAAATGAAGAGCCTCGTTATTTTGACCATGGTGTGTTTAAGGGTTAAAGAGCACCTATCACCAACACACAAACACACAAAAATGAATACTACATGAAATTATAACATTTTTCGCAAATACATGACATTACTAAATCAGTATTTTCCTCATTATTAACTGGACAAAGGTTTTACTTTCTTTTTGTCAGAGCAAGGTCACAATCAGGTGTGATTCCTTCTTTGGGAGATACCAACTGTGCAGGGGGACTTGAGGACATAGCTATTTTTTCAGGTTTAATCTTAGTCTCTCCCTATACATACAGTACATACAGTATATAGCACACTGAGGGCATATGTGTAATAGGGTTTGTCTGCTGCTGCTTCCAACCTTCCTTTCTTTTCCATAACACTCAGGCATCCATATGACCCTGCTGATAGTGTAATAACAACCAGCATGAAAATAGCAGCACAGATTTACGGGCTGCACAGTGGATTATCCCAGCTCAAAAGCAGGAAGTCTGACACAGCTGTCAACTTAGATAAAGGTAAATTTTCCACGATGGAGCTGATCGGCAACTCTCAGAGATTCCGGACAGTACTTAAACCAATTGATTTATTTTAATAAACACTGATGCATAAAATAAAATGAAACAACGCATTCCGGTTTCTTATATGGGCACTGTAACAGCGTGTGCTCCCAGTGTGCATGACAAAGGTCAAAGGTAAATAAAATTACTAAAATAATACTAGTACAATAATTATAAAAAAAAGTTACTAAAACTATTGGTGGAAAATATGTCACAAGTCTTCTGTTATAAGGTAGCAGAAAAAAAACAAATAAATTTGCTCAAACAATAAAGACGTCCAATAGACACTAGGGGGTCACTGTATTCTCGGACTCTAGCTGTGTAATGATAGAAAGCTATTGCCAGATTGCATCAGTAATGAAATAAATACATGATGTCCACGTAGTAACAAAATATTGTCCGTAGAAGACATTGAAACAATAAAATGCTGAAAAGCATTAGCTCCAGAGAGAAATGTTGGATATTTAATTGCAACTTTTAAAAAATGTAAGTATTTATACAAATTATGGCTGATTTACCAACAAATATATTAAAAGAACAAAAACATACATTTTATTTGAGTGAAGAAATGGATATTCCCAATCAGACCTAACAATTTATTATTGAGAACCTAATTGCCTTAAAAGCTATGTTAGCTGAGAAAAGTTAAAATAAAAATGTGTTTAAGATACAGAGCTATTAGGCTAAGAAATGAGGAGAAGGAATGAAAACTGTAAGCATACCAAAAATATATATGCTTGATCTTATATATAAAAAAAACTGTAAAACTATAGAACTAAAAGTGAATCAAATAAGTTCTTTTCTCATTACGGTGTGCATTCATGCGTTGTGTAACTTATGGGTCATTCGTCCCACATACTGTTTATGGCATTTGCACTGAATCAGATAGAGAACATACTCACTTTGGCAACTGAGATGATGTTTTATATTTTGCCCGTTATATCAGACATCTAATTTTAATGCACCTGTAACTCTCTTTTGGTTGTATGTCAATTATTTGTGTAGTAGATTGACATTTGAGACCACTGGGGGCCTGGGGGCCAAGATACCTGTCAATGATAGGGCTTCTCTGAAAGGTGATAAGGGATCCTTCTAAAGAATATACCAATGATACCTCATGGGGGGTTGTATATCCCTATCCTGTTCCAGGTGCGGGGAGGGTACGGCAAATCTCTACCATTGTTTTTGGTCTTGCCCGACCAGTCAAATATTTTGGAATCGGATTCATCAATTTGTGACCACGCATACAGCCTTCTCCGGTCCTCTGACCCCAGAGTGGGCCCTCTTCAGTGTGCTGCGAGACACAGAACAGAGAATCCCACGTCAAACCAAACACTTAATCTTCTGCATATCGGCGTCGGCGCAGAAAACCATTCTCCAAACTTGGATAGGCCCCACCACCCCCTCTTTACGTATCTTCCTAGAAAAACTGACATAGCTATTGCGAATGGATTGGGTGGAGGCTTCTCTCCAGAAAGAAAACAGAGTGGAGAATTTCTTCCTAACATACCAGCCCATAATTGATATACTCCCGAATCATGTACGAACACGCATCAGGTCGTGTTTCGGTTCCACTACATGGTGCCATGGACAGGCAAGCGGCGGTGTTCCTGAAAATCACTCAAAAACCTCTCCAATTCGTCTCCACAAATGGATATCACACTTCTACATGGGGCAGTGGTGGCCCCCCGTGTCCTCACCTTCCCCCCCCCTCCCTTTGCTCTCTATCCTCCATCTCCACCTAATGTGTCTGTTTGTATCTTATTTGTTTATGGAAATTGTAGTTAACAAGCCCCTCACCTACCAGGTTTCAGCTAAGCAAGTGCGTCACTTGGGTACGCACCCTGACCTCAAGGATCTCTGACCACTGTCCTCGGGCCCTGAACAATGGATGGACAAACTGCATTAGAAACTTCATTGTACCTACTTAACACTAATGTCGGAGGACTTCTCCCAGTGTCGTTGCTGGATGTAGATTCCAAATGTTCAGGTCTGGACACTGCTTTTCCATTTCTAACCTGGCATGAACTTCAAAAACACTGCTGGGAGCAGATTGTAAACTGACTTCCCCTATCCCTCTTCCCCATCCCTAACCCTCCCTTTTTTTTTCCTCCCTCCCCATATCCCTTAACCACTCCCCCTTTTCTCCTATTTCCCTGTTGGGATTGTTTGTTAAAAAATTGGAAAAGTTAATAAAAACAAGTTGAAAAAAAAGAATAAACAAATGTTTGTGCAAAGTATCACATATTTGCTGATGTGAAAAAAATACTTAAAAGTTAAATAGGATTAGACTGGAACATGCCTTGTTTTTAGAAAAAGCTGCATTTTGTCCTCCTTTGAAACTGTATCTTGCTCCTTCCTCCATGTATTCTGTATCTTCTCAATATACTGTGCATAAAATGTCCAATTTGAGTGCAATAGATCATTCTCCATCATCAAAATCCAAAATAAATATTGGAACACTAACTTTTGATTCTATAGTTTTAAAGTTATTCTATATATAAGATCTAGTATAAATATTTTTGATAAACTTACTATTTTAAATGATACTTGTCCTCGTGTCTTAGACTAATAGCTCTGAATCTTAAACACGTTTTTTATCTTGACCTTTCTCAGTTTCCATAAGGCCATGAGGTTCTTGCTAATATATTGTCAGGTTTGATTTGGAATATCCATTTCTTCGTTCAGAAAAAATATATGTTTATGTCCTTTTAACATATTTGTTTGTATAACAGCCATAATTTGTATATGTACTTACATTTTTGATAGCTGTAATTAAATTTCCAGCATTTCTCTCTGGAGCTCATGCTTTTCAGCATTTTGGCTTCAATGCTGCAATCTAGTGACAATATCATGTTACTACATGGATATCATGTATTTATAAAAGTCCTTACGCCATCTGGTGATAACTTTCTGTCATTACATATCTAGAGTCCGGACATACAGTGGCCCCTAGTGTCTATTGGACATCTTTATTGTTTGAGCAAATATATTTCTTTCTGTTACTTTTTAACAAAAGACTTGTGATATTATATTTTCAGCCAATAGTTTTAGTAACTTTTTTATAATTATCGCATTATTATTATTAGAATTATTTCAATTATCTTTCACCTTTTTCATGCACACCAGGAGAACTCACTCTTCTGGGTTTAATATTGTGTCCTTTACAAGGCCCCTATTAGAAACCTGACAATATGTGAAATCACACGAAACGTGTTGTTTCATTTTATTTCATGTATCATTGTTTACTTATCTATCAATTGGTTCAAGCACTGTCCAGAATCTGTGATCTTTGCCGATCAGCTCCTTCATGGAAAGTTTACCTTTATCTATATTTCAGTCCCCAGGACGTTTGGAAACTGAACACAGGTGTAAGGACAAGCAGCTTACCATTTCTGAAATTTACCAGTAGCCGCTGCATTTTCCACCCTAGGCTTATATTTGAGTCAATAAGTTTTCCCAGTTTTTTGTGGCAAAAGTAGGTGCTTTGGTTTACATTCAGGTCAGCTTATGCTCGAGTATATACGGTAATTGTCCAGTCGAGGGGCTTTTTGAGCTGCCATCTAGGCTATTAATTGGAATTTCTCACTTTCAGTTATAGGGGCACTTAACAACTCGTTTTCCTCTTGTGTGATGACAGGTAAACCTGTATCTTGCAGCCATTCCTCCATATTACCACTCCCTTGAACATGGGATTTATAAAGCTTGGCATAAAAATCCCAACACCATATTAATTTATTTTATTGTATGAATTAACGACCCTTTAAAATTGCATAATGTCCTAATATTGGGTTGGGGCATTAAACCTTTTTCAAGGTTGGCAAGCAATCATCTGGCTTTATCCCCAAAATGCAATCTCCTTTTGTTTCAGCCATGTTTCATACTCATGTTTTAGTTTATGTCATTTTTCTAACCCATTTGGATAAAGATTAGCAAGAAACAATGTATAAGCTTGGTGGAGCTCACTACTTAAAGGGGATTTGCCAAGACAAAAGTTTCTTACCTCTCTCCTTAGCACAGGGAGAATGTCAACAAATCATGCTGAGTCATGAAGCTGCAGGGCTGAGAGGGAGGGGGTGAGTGAGGAATCCAAGGGAGCATCTCAAAACTTAAGTGAAATAATAAACAGTACAACAGTGGCTTCTCAATACAGCAAGACACAGCCTCAGACTGCACTGTCTACCCGCTGCCTTAAAAGCTCATTCATTTCCCCTGTCATCAGATAAGAAGTGTTTCACGCAAGTGCGGCCTGTCAGCTCCTAGGTCGTGACTAGGGAAAGCTTTGAGGTAACTAAGGGGGATTGAGCAATGCTGTAGCTCTCAGAGTTTTCACTTTTTTTAGTGACATATAGTTAGAAAAGTGATTACCCATTTTGGAGGATCCCACGTCAACATTACATGGTGGCAAAACCCCTTTAAGGTTTTTATTTTTCTTTTGAAATATCAAGCAGATTGGTGTTCGAAATTAACAAAGTTACATGGCTGCCTATGCTGTATAATGTCCAGCAGACCTTTCCTGTACTTCGTCGGATCGCAAACTGTGTTGCAGTCCTCCCCGCCCACCACCAGCTTCAAATTATAATTGTCAGAAATCATTTGGTTAGATACGGACCAAAAAAGTTCCGTTATGTGAAGTTTGTTCCATCTCATCACGAGAATGATTTAAAATTGATTAAGTCAAGTTATGTATCAAAGCAAGAACACCACTTTTCTTTCCATTAGCTGCTAAACCACATATTTTCCCCACCAATGAACATTGAAGATGGAAGAAGTCCTTTTCCGCTAGATGAGTTTCCTTCAGAAGTGCTATGTCAGCTTTCAATCTCCTGAGATGTCTCACAACAATCATGCGGGGAATTTAGTCCTTTTACATTACATGAAATTATCCACTTCAACAACATAGCAATATAAATGCAATAATAAACATGATAATCACACGATACTAGTGAACAGGGCAGTTCCTAGGCTAAATTGCACTCAGGGCGAGGTGATGAAATTTCGCCCCCCACCCCGCGTAACATAATGCATTACCATTACCAAATATAAAATATACAACAAGCTTTACCACAATGTGTTACGTATAAAACTACTAAATAATAGTCATACAGTTACTAAATATAATACTGCTACACCAACCAGAATCCCAGGCTAATAGTTCCAATGTCCTACTAAGACCACATATCACCACCACATAGTGACCGAATACCGCCACACCATGACCACATATCACCAGCACATAGTGACCGAATAATACAAACTGACCATTACGAATGCAAACCATTATACTACAACTAATATTACCCTCATACAGTGCTAGATACCAGTTGTACACAGGCTCTGCAGACATATAAATGATTACAGTAAAGTTATATTTAGTGACTCACAGGAGACGTCTCTGAAGAGTTGTTCTCTTTCTCTTCTTCTTCTCCATCTGTCCCACTCCTACATGACATCTTTTCCCGGTCTCGACTCTTCACTGTAGAATATACAAAACAAACATCTTAGACTCCTCACTTTATCAGCACTAGATGCCCCTGTAGCCAGGTGATGCCCCTGTAGCTAGGTGATACCCCCCTGTAGCCAGTAGATGCCCCTCTGTAGCTAGTAGATGCCCCCTGTAGCCAGTAGATGCCCCCTTGTAGCCAGCAGATTCCCCCTTGTAGCCAGCAGATCCCCCCTTGTAGCCAGTAGATGCCCCCTTGTAGCCAGCAGATGCCCCCTTGTAGCCAGCAGATGCCCCCTTGTAGCCAGTAGATGCCCCCTTGTAGCCAGCAGATGCCCCCTTGTAGCCAGTAGATGCCCCCCTGTAGCCAGTAGATGCCCCCTTGTAGCCAGTAGATGCCCCCCATATAGCCAGTAGATGCCCCCCTGTAGCCAGTAGATGCCCCTGTAGCCAGTAGATGCCCATGTAGCCAGTAGATGGCCCCTGTAGCCAGTAGATGCCCCCTTGTAGCCAGTAGATGCCCCCCTGTAGCCAGTCGATGCCCCCCTGTAGCCAGTAGATGCCCCCTTGTAGCCAGTAGATGCCCCCCTTGTAGCCAGTAGATGCCCCCCTTGTAGCCAGTAAATGCCCCTCTGTAGCCAGTAATGTCCCTATAGCCAGGTAGTAGCTAATTATAAAATTACTCACCTGACCACGGTCCCCGCGTCCAGGTCCGGGAGCTGCAGAGCAGTGTAAGCGGCGTGATGTCATCACGCCGCTTACGCTGTCACGCAGCTTCCAGGGATCTACTCAGCCGGCAGAGCTACCAACCGAGCAGATCCCAGCTGTGCGAGTGCGTGCAGCTGCTGAGTGACTCTGCGTGGCCATTATAAAACGGCCGCACAGAGCCAGGGGCTAATCTCTGGGCGGGCGAGTGGAGCCTCGCCCACCCCTAGGAACGGCCCTGCTAGTGAATACTGCTGGAATCCAATGGCAGGGACAAGGCCTAAACACAGGGAGGCGCAGAAGACCTGAACGAGAGGCAGCAAGAATGAAGACAGGGATCCAGACAAGAAGTCAGGAGGAGAACCGATGAGTGGTCAGCAGGTGTCCAGGAGTTGCAGGGTAAACTGCAAGGAGGAGGAACAAACTAGAGAGCAAGTTCAAAGGCGAGAGGGCTGCAAGCAGGAGCTCAAACACAATACTCAAGCAATGAGCAACAGGCTTGAGAAATTTATATAGGAAACAGGAAGTAAGATGGCACCCAGCTGACACACGATCCACCATCTTGACCGAGGGCAAATTTAAGGGCAAAACAGTCCGAACTAAACAGGCATAGCAAGAAGATTCCTGACACGCATAATGAAACCGGCTCAGGAAAAGGACCATTGCCAGGTAAACCTTAGTGCTTTAGGAATTGAAGTCAAATTTGTGGAACTCTATTTACATTTCAATAATCATTACTCCTGTGAGAGTAAACCCAAACAAAATTATCAAATTTTGTAGAAGGGGCTTAAACCACAACAGAAAAAGATTGTTCCTCAAAAAACATAACATCCTCAAAAGAAAAAACGCAACTCAATAACATAACCAACCAAAGAAACACCTTGGTGATAGAGGATCAAAAAAAGATAAAAAGAAAAAAAAGAAAAAAATTCATTTTGTTAGTAAATAATATTAGAAATAACATAAAAATTGTAGTACAGATGGGTAGTCACAAGACAATACAATATAAAAGACAAATAGTGACATGAAACGAAAGACTGATTAAAAACATGTATGACGCAATGAAAAAACAAGCAAAAAACAAGCAAAATAAAAAATTAAATAAAGCAAAATAAGGAGGGTGTACCAATTATAAACAGAAGGTCAGCAATTCCAAGATAACCTACTTGCACATATCCGTACACTTATGGGTAAGTACCAAAAATTCACATGCAAACTCCCAAATTGGCAGAAATATAGTGACAAAAAAAACAAAAATAAATAAATGCAAGTGGAGTCACATAGCGCAACTATGACAATTACAATAAAGTGCAGTATGACATAATGCGTACAGCCACCACAGAAAACATGTTTTTTCATTGTGTTGTACATGTTTTTAATCAGTCTTTCATCTCATGTAACCATGTGCCTTTTATATTGTATTGTAACTACCCGTTTAACTGCTAATTATATGTTATTTCTAAAATTATTTACTAATAAAAATGAAAAAATGCTTTGTTTTTGCTTTCTTTTATCTTTTTAAATTTTTATTTTTATTTTTTTAAATCTTTTAATACCGAGGTGTTTCTTTGGTTAGCTCTGCAAAATATTGTTTAAGGAACACTTATTTGCCAACATATGGCATATTAATCTCATTGAATCAACACAAAGTGGCTGAACATAACAAGGCAAATTTCATCTGCTTTTTGACGAGCCTTTAAAAGATTGATGAGAACGCTCTTCTCTTGTGTGTGACACTGACTTAGCAGAGTAGTCAGAAACACCAGAATACACTGACCACCAACCACCAGGTCCGCCTTTTTTATCTGGATTCAGACATGATGACAACTCTATTAGCAAAATCAGGGTATCTACAAATGACTGGGCACCATTTGTCTACATTTTTCTTGTTGTTGGGTGGTGGCTGACCCCATAAGTTTGGTCCTAGTTAAGTCTGTGAGCTCTTTCTACCACACATGCCCTTGGAATGCTCAAAGCCTTGGGGATCTCATCCTCGCATAACATTTTCAGGTCACCTTGTGGGATTGATACCGGAAGGTTATTACGTTTGGAACACTTCTCAATTTTGTCTACTTTTCACATAGATTTTTGATCTCTTTTACAAGCTCCTATAACTGGAATTGATAATTTTCTAGATCATTCTCAACCATATCATATTAGTACCTAATTAAGTCCATAGACTAGATATAGAATAGAATTATCTGTTCTATGGACATACTTAGGGACTAATAGGTTGACTGAGTAGGGGCAGCTTCCTGATTGGGGCCGCCCTTTTCTGAGCGATAGCCCTGTCTAGGTAGGGTTGATTACTTTTGTTAGGGATTTTTGTAGGATAAGTGTAATGTTTGTCTTCATTTTAAAGTATGTTTATTAGAAGATATATTTTAGTGGGAGTCATTTTTAATGTGATCAGTTTTCTTTAGTTTTTGGCAAATCCCCTGGTTTATATTTTGTGGTTTTTTTCAATCCACTTGGTATATAAAAATTTGGCTCTGTGAAATAATTTTTCTGTCTACTGTGTTCTCTGCCTCTTGCTGCTCTTTCTGTCATACTCAGTATTGTTAATCCTGCAAGCTAAACTATAGCACTTTAATGCAGTATCCTAAGACTTCACCACATGAAATCATGGCAGTGCAACCCACTGGTCAAGATACATTGTTTATTTCCAAAACACAAATCCTACTTGAATTTAAACTGAGGATTTAAAGGTGTAATCCAATCTTATTTATTAGCTTGAGAGATGTACGCTAAGGTATATAAAGACTATTACCAAAGAGAGGTGAATGTTGGCTATGAAGGTGCAAAAAGCGGAGAGATGTGTGCCTAAAACAACAGTTCACCGAATCATACTGTGTATGGGGCTTAGAAGCAGACGGATAGTCACTGCACTTCTGCTAATAAAGTTGCATCAGCAGAAAAGGCTTACATTTTCTCGAAAGTATCAGAAATAGACTTTAACTGATTGGAAAAGGCTTGTCTTTTTCTGATGAGACATGGTTTCTGCTTCACTGAACGGATGCACGTTGGGGTGTCAGACTAAAAAAATTAAAGAACAAACACCCTGCAACTACTGGTAGAACACAAAAGGATAGGGGCAACGTTAGAGCCCAGGGAAGGTTTTTGTGGCATTTTCTGGGTCCATTCATCGATGTGGAAGGCACTCTGAACCAATTCTGGTATGAATCCATCCCTGCAGATACATGCTGATTATCTTCCGAGATGGATGGAATCTTTCATCAAGGCAATGCGACATGTCACACAGACACAAATATCCAAACATGGTTGGAAGAACATGACCCAAACTTCAGTCGAGCCCTTAGTTTGATTTGGTCGCTCTATGGATCCGCCCTTATGCACCCTCCAGCAGCAGCAGGTGGTCATAATACCATAACTCAACTGTGGGCGTTTTCCGACACTCAAACGAGAGAGAAAATTAGAAAAGGAAGAGGGGAAGGGAAAACAAAAGAGAAAAAAAAGGAAAAGAAAAAGAAAGAAAACAGGGACTTCCTCGTGTAGTATTATTAAACCATAAATAGGGAGACCATTATTTTTAGTCTCTCATCTTCTCATTATGCACGTAGAACTAGTGCAACTCAGATATCAGCATATAATATATTTTCCTGGGCCCCTTGTCGAGAGGCTATCAGGATAAAACTCCAAGTACAAAAATACACACTAGAAGCTTCAGACTATCCAATAAAGGATTAGTCCAGGCGCAAGGAAAATCGACTTTTCATTCAATTAGGTAAAAGAGATGAAAAAATCACACTTCTTATTTTAAAATAAGTCTTTATATTTGCCTCAGCAATAACATATGCTCCAGCAATAACATATGCTCTAATACATATATTCAATGCAGAAAAAAACATATAAGACTCTAAGGGGCCGTTCACACGGCTTATTTTGGGCACGGATTGCAGCCGTATTGCGCGCCGTACTGCGCTGCAGTATGGCTGAAATCCGTGCCAGGCATTACGGTAATCCACACTTCTCATAAGATAACTGTGGATTCAGTCTCTCCTCCCCGCTCGGCGAATACGCCGGGCGAGGAGAAAGTGACATATTCATTATCCCGCCGGGATACGCGCCGTGGATAATGAAAGTCTATGGGGCCGGCGGGCAGCGCCCCTGCCCCTTACTCAAGCCGTAATTGTGGGCGAAATCCGTCCCCCAACTACGGCTTGAATAAGCCGTGTGAACCGGGCCTAAAAGGACTACGCGATTCGTTTATACAATATAATACTTAATAAATTATATAAAACATTAACAATTTATTATTAAAAATTTCTATAACTCCTACACTATTCAAAAAACACTCCATTTATATTAAGTAGTTACAAATAGCGATTTACAAGAGAATATTTATAAGAGCGATTTATAAGAGAAATAATTTCCAACTGAATTTTATCGCTACATATAACACGTCACATTGGGTTTTTAGAAATATTTTAAGAAAATATTGGTATGTAGTACAGGCAGATCCCATTCTAAAGAAAATGCTTCCTCCTATACCGGGTATAACAAAAAGGCGACAAAACCAAAAAAAATTTTTTTGGCCCACATGTTAAAAAGGGGCATAAAGAAAAAAAAAATAGGATAAAAAAAGAAAATAGTTTTTTTTAGGTGCAATACAAGTAATTGTGTTGAAATTGATCACGGAATGGTTGAATTCAGATCTTTTAGTACGGGACAAAAATTTAAGGTGAAAACATCTCTAAATTGTAAATCCATGTTCATTGTCTATGTGATTGAATGCGGTTGTGGGATATAGTATGTTGGTAAAACAAAAATGCAGCTCTCAGCCGAAACAAAAAACATGGGTCAAACTAAAAGGGGGTTTTTTAAATCAAAAGGCCCCTCTAGCATTTTAAAGAATACAGGGAAAAATTATTACAAGGAATATAAAATCACCGGAGTATATCCAAAAATATAAAAGAAATGGGGTTTTTTAAAAAATGGGAGATGTTTTGGATCTTTTATTTAAAAAGTCTGAAACCGAATGGTCTGAACGAAATAAGGGAGGTTATTATCTGAGAATGTAGGATCTAGAGAGTGCAATATATCAAATGGCCGCTAAAGGTCCTGGGTGTTTTCAAAGAAACTTTGAATTTTTAGTAACCCAATGACCTACATTTTCATTCAGAGTGGAAAGTAATTTAAAGCAAAGATTAGAAGGCACAAAAGGGGAGCCAGCATATTTTAATATTCCTTAGTTTTAAATGCTTTTGAAACACTTAGTATAAATGGAGTGTTTTTTAAATTTTGGGATTATAGAAATTTTTAATAAAAAATTTTTTAATTTTTTTATATTTTTTAATTAAGAAATTATATTGTAAAAAATTTTTGGGGATTTTTATGGAATAAGGGATTAAGTATAAAAAGGTGGGATGGTACAAGTGTTGGATTGACCTGAGGAAGTGGAGTACGGACTTCATGAAACACGTAGTCCTTTTAGAGTCTTATGTTCTTTTTTCTGCATAGAACATATGCATTAGAGCTGTGGCAGACTGACTGTGTGCAGTTACAGGTCTATGCCACTAGGGAATTTCAAGGGTTCTGCTGAAAACTGCCACCAAATTTTCGGGTTCGGTGGGGGAAGGAAATTTGCTGGTGTTATTTAAAAATAAGTTACTGACACAGGTAGCTAGAATGGCTGCTTTGCAGAGGGGATGGGTCCCTTTTTCCCCGGGCGGTCATAGCGTTGGGTGGGAGCCTCCCCCTTTCAGGCCAGGCTGTGGG
This sequence comes from Phyllomedusa bahiana, assembly GCA_025379985.1. Taxonomy (NCBI): domain Eukaryota; kingdom Metazoa; phylum Chordata; class Amphibia; order Anura; family Hylidae; genus Phyllomedusa; species Phyllomedusa bahiana. The sequence goes on from JAODAL010003998.1 coordinate 87,064, forward strand.
CCTCCCTGAGGGCTAAAAAGGCCTCCTATCAGTAAGGGGGTGGTGGGCTGTATGCATTGGGGCACAAGGGGGCAAGTAAGGAAGGTCTTCTTACCCCCTTTAATGCTATCAAAAAAATGACTATTGAGCCAAATTAAATGAATTATTTTTTGTTTTTATATCAAATTTATTTAATTAGCCCCAGGTCAAATTTTTCTGTTTTTTTCATCATTTTTTGCTTTTCTTTTTGTCCAAAACCCGTTTACACACATAGTCTGACTTTGTTTTATTCTTTTGTATGTCCTTGTTATTCAAAACAAGTCTTTGACTGAATACACATGAAGGTTTACCTTTCTTGTTTGTTAGATTTTTTGTATGCTTTTTGATTATCTCCGTGAAAGGGGTTTTTTTGTCTATTTTAAATTTGAGCCTTGGATGAGGGCGAGATCACAAAAAACACCTTTTTCATTTTTTAAGCTAACAACATTAGCTGTGTTCCCATTTTGTTGGATTTTATATCTTAACTTCACCCCCGAAAACAGAAACCTTCCTTCCGGGATGGAACGTCCATACACAGTTGGGTTTTCTCCTAAGAGTTTCTTCAAATTAAATTTCCATCTTTTTTAAAAGGTTTTCATGGTGAAGATTCGAGATAAAACTCTTAGGTAAAGTCTTTTTAACTAAAAACAGTATATACTCATTTTTTTCTTTTAAACTGTACATTCTTTCTCCCATTTTTGGAAAACATTTTTTTTATCATTTTATCATACTTGATTTTTTTATCTGGCTATTTAACCCAAAAAAGCTTGTTATAAATTATTGACAAAATTTTCCTTCTTAAAGCTGAAAACCAAACCTGTAAAAACTTGCAAAACACCCAGGCTGGAGAAGCCTAACCCGCGGTGTCTGGGGGGTACGCGTTTTTTTGGGGGCTGGACCAGGTCCAACCACGATAGTTAGGAAGTTTGTATACTAGTGCCAGACGGGCCCAGGGGTTTTTTTTACCGTAGTGTTTAGGGTTGTTATCAACCTTGCCAAATAAAACATGAGTTAAAGAAGACTTGTCAGTGCCTGTTTTTCGAAAGCGCGATCCCAGAGCCAAGCGAGGGCCAAAATGGCGTCCCCAAACAATGAGGCCTAAAACTATTTATTGCTGGACATAGTTAGCGAGGCAAATATAAAGACTTTTTTTTAAAATAAGAAGGTGATTTTTTTCATCTCTTTTTTCCTAATTTTAATGAAAAGTCGATTTTCCTTGCGCCTGGACTAATTTTTATTGGGAATTTTAAGCTTTAGGGTATTTTTGTATTTTTTTGTATATAAACCCCAATAGAATGCATTTATCCTAAAAAAAAACCTTACACAGTTCTGTATACAGAAAAAAAAAATATTTTTTTAATCCCTTACCAACACAGGACATATGGTTACGTCCTGGTGTCCGTAAAATTCTATGTAGTAAAATTACTCAGTAATCCCGCTACATGAAAGGCTGATGTCAGCTGGTAATTGCAGCTGATACCCACCGGTAACAGCAGGAACGGGCCAGCTCCCTTTTCCCCCCTGTTTTAAACCCCCTTTAAAGTTGCGGCGATAGCGGGGTTTAAATGAATGAGAAACGGTGCTGCGCACCATTTCTCGCTTCGAATAGCCCAGAGATAACACGGTGCCAAATGGTTAAAATGTCTCCCGTTTTATAACCGCCATCTTAAACACCCTTCTGCATTGTTAAAATAATGCAGAAGGGTGTTTAGACAATAGCACCCCCTTTTGGTCAAGTATCATAGGAAGACTAACTGTTTCAGTAAAAAAAAAAAAAGTTGCTGTTTTATTGGTCATTTCATGTCCCCTAGAAAATTGGAATAAAAGGTTATTAAAAAGTCATGTCTATCCCAAAATGGTACAAATAAGAAGTACATTTCAGTCCGCAAAAAATGCATCAGACAGGTCCATAGCTTGAAGTACTAAGTTATTGGTCGTATAATATCGTGCTGCAGTGCAAATTTAAACATAACGAAAACCCTAAATATTTGGTATTGCCGGAATCATATCATCCTGCAGAATACAATTAGTACATCATTTATACCGAAGAGTGAACACTGTAAAAGCAAAATCCCTGTAAACATGGCGCAAATACTTTTTTTTTCACATTTTGCCCCGCTTAAAATTTGTTTGTAGCTTCCCAGTGTATTCTGTGGTTCAGTCAGACACCATTAGAAAGTACATCATGTCCCGCAAAATAAAAGCCCTTATATGTCTATGTAGAAAATAAAAAAGTTATGGCTCTTGGAAGGCAAGGAGGGAAAAAACTCAGAGCCATATTATTATAACCGGCTATTAGGAAGGGGTTAAAGTGCTACAAGATAAAGAAGCTTTAAAAATGGAGTATCACTGTAATCGTATCACCACAGAGTAAAACTCAAATGTCATTTATACTGCACAGTGAGCGCTGTAAAAAAAAACAAAACGCTACCAGGATTTTCTTCATCCTGCCTTCCAAAAAACAGATTCAAAGGCGATTAAAAAGTCATGTGTCCCCCAAAATGGTAACAGTGAAAATGTCAACTCATCCTGTAAAAAACAAGACCTATACACAGCTCTATATACAGAAAAATAAAAAAAGTTATGACTCTCAGACCATGACAATGCAAAAACATGTTAATTTTTTTCTTTTTATTGTGTAAAAGCAGTAAAACATAAAAATATATATAAATTGGGTATCGCTGCAACTGTATCGACCTATTAAGTAAAATTAAAACGTAATTTATACTGCGCAGTGACCCCTGTTAAACAATAAAAACAATATCCGGATTGCTGCTTTGTTTATCCCAAAATCCTTGATAAAAAGCAAAAAATTTTTTATTAAACCCCCAAAAAAAATAGAAAGAAAACATCAACCCATTCAAACAAAAAAAAAATAAAAAAGTTTTGGGCTGTCAAAAGCAAAAAAAACGCAAATTTTTACAAAAGCATTTCATTAGTAAAATAGCAAACTAAAAAAAAAAATACTGTGATACTGAGTAAAACTCAAGTTTTTCGCACAAAAATGTGCTGAAAAATCTGTCCTCGGCTTATACTCGAGTCACTGTCGGCGCCCGGGCACCGGCAGGGACACTTCAGCTATATGTGACTCCCCTGGGAGCGCATAGGTGAATACCGAGTCAGCCCAAACTACTTTTCAGCATCCTTCACCTGATGTACTCCTCTGGGGGGATCAGGTGAAGGTCCACTGGGGGCAAGAGCGAGCGCTCCCTGCCGATGGATCCCGGGCGGCGGCAGACAGAGTGTATCCGCGCCTGTGGGGCATCCCCCCTCTGCCCAGAAGAAACGGGGGCCTGGGAGTCAGAGCAACGGGGGAGAGAGGTAAGTGCCTGTATAAAACCCTGCCTAGAACTGCCTATGGGGGAACATACACCTTTTGCCTATACCGCCTATGGGGGACATATACCTGCCTATAACTCCGGGGGACATACCGCCTATAGGCCTATAGGGGGACATATACCTGCATACCTCCAAACTTACCTCCCTTTAAACCTCGCTATGGAGACATATACCTGCCTATACCTGCCTATAGGGGACATATACCGGCCTATATTTGCCTGTGGGGGACATATCCCTGCCTATGGGGGACCTATACCTGCCTATGGGGTTATTAAATTTTCTATGGGGGACATTAAACTGCCTATACCTGCCTATGTAATTTTAAGGTATCCATCTTTATTTTTGAAATGTACCAGTAGCCGCTGCATTTTCCACGTTTTCCCAGTTTTTTGTGGCAAAAGTATGTGCCTCGGCTTATATTCGGGTTGGCTTATACTCGAGTATATTCGGTATCTAAAATTCATAAAGTTGTAATTGCTGTCACGGGTGCTCCTGCGGCTCACAATTCGAGCCACGGGCGCATCCGTGCCCTCCCAGTGCGGGCAAGTGGCGCCACGGCTCGCATGACGGGCCGCGGGCGCACTTGCGATCCTGCGTCCTCCTTACTCGAGCGTGCTCCCAGCTCTGCTGCTGGCCGGTTCTCTGAGATTTAAAGGGTCAGCGCACCGGTAATTGCACAATTGCCGGGCGCTGTCCCTATATACTCCAGCCTCTTCCTCTTGACCGGCACTGAATCTTTGGTGCTCCTTGCCCTTTGTGATAGCTCCGTTGTGCTCCTAGCGCTTCCTGTGGTCGCACTCCTCCCGTGCTGCTCTTCGGTCTTCGTGTCACCTCCGCTTGACCGTTACTGCCTGCATGTCCGCACGTCTGGTTAGCCTGACCGCCTGGTACCTTGCCACACCTCGGCTGCCGCCTTAAGCTGGTCGCGTCAGTGGTAGCGACCTGGTGGAATCCCGCCGCAGCAAGACCAACCCGCTTTATGGCAGGCTTTAGCGAACACCGGGACCCACTTAGATTCCGCTTCCTGGCGCTGCCTTCTCCATCGCTTGCGGTGGCCCAGTGGATCCACTTCCCGTGTATTGTGACAGTAAGATCCAGCCATGGATCCCGCCAAGGTGCTGTTACCCACAGTGGCAGACCTCACAACCATTGTTGCCCAGCAGTCCCAGGAACTGCCGCAACAGGCACAGCAATTGGATCAACTAACCGCCATGATGCAGCAGTTCATTAGCGCCCAACAGCAGCCCCCGCCACCTCCTGTGGTCGCTCCAGCTCCTGCGGCCCGGTTGGCCCCCGCGGGCCCCAAGCTCCGGTTATCTCTTCCCTCCAAGTATGACGGTGACCCAAAGCTCTGCAGGGGATTCATCACCCAATGTTCCATGCACGTAGAGCTGATGGCCGACCAGTTTCCATCCAAACACTCCAAGATGGCATTTGTGATTGGTCTGCTCTCCGGGAAGGCCCTGACATGGGCTACACCCTTCTGGAACAGGATTGATTCTGTTACGATGGACCTGCAGGCCTTCTTCAAGGAATTCCGTGGGGTGTTCGAAGAACCTGCTCGGGCTTCCTCTGCTGAGACTGTGCTCCTGAACCTGTGCCAAGGGAGCTCTTCAGTCGGTGATTATGCCATCCAGTTTCACACCCTGGCATCCGAACTGACCTGGAATGAGGCTGCCTTATGCGCCACCTTCAAGAAGGGCCTATACAGTAGGGTGAAGGATGCGCTGGCTGCGAGGGATCCTCCGACTTCTCTGTCCGAATTGATCCACTTGGCCACCCGTGTCGACGTGCGCTTCACAGAGAGAGAAGAGGAGCTCCGCCAGGAACGTGATTCTGTTCGATCTTGTCGGCTCCTGCGCACTGTCCCGGAATTCTCAAGACCCTCGCTGTCTCTTCCACAGGTCGCTGGTGAAGAACCTATGCAGGTCGACAGAGCTCATCTCTCTGAGCAGAGTTGTCCTGACGTCGGGGAGAGAATTTATGCCTATGCTGCACCAGCCCCGAGCATTTTCGTAGGGACTGTCAGTTGTGTCCCAAACGGTCGGGAAACGCCCGCACTTAGGTTTCGTGGGAGAGGCGTCCCAAGGTGTAGGTTTCCCCTCTCCACGCCTGATAATGCTGGTACAGGTCGAGACCGATACAGGATTTTCGTTCCAGACCTCCAGACCTGGACTCTGACTCTGCAGGGAATTTCATCCACGCCTCGCTGGTGAAGCAGTATCTCCTTTCTGTCATCTGCCTAGGGAAGCTGCTGGTCATCTCTTCAGTCAACGGGGAGATACTGAATGATGTCATCAAGTCCGCTACTGAACCGGTGGTTCTTCAAGTGGGAGCTCTGCATATGAAGAGAAACGAGTTCTATGTGCTTCCCCGGTCTTCTTCGGCGATCCTACTGGGCCTCCCATTGGCTTCAACGTCATGCCCCTACGCTAGACTGGAAGACCGGAGAGGTCCTGCGCTGGGGACCCAACTGCAGGAACCGTTGTCTGGTGGCACCTTGCCCGGTGCTTCCCACCTCTCCACCTGTGCCTCAGGAACCGTTGCCGGGTTTACCTGCTGTATACCAAGACTTCGCTGACGTATTCTCTGAGAAGCAAGCGGAGACCCTTCATCCTCATCGGCCGTACGACTGTCCTATCGATCTGCTACCTGGAACCAATCCTGCCAGGGACAGGGTCTATCCGCTGTCCGTCCCGGAAACCCAAGTTATGTCGGCCTATAGTCAGGAGAATCTCCAAAAAATGTTCATTCGCAAGTCCTCCTCTCCGGCTGGGGCGGGATTCTTTTTCGTGCAGAAGAAGGACGGTTCCCTACGGCCCTGTATCAACTATCGGGGACTCGACAAAATCATTGTGAAGAACCGATACCCGTTGCCTTTGATCTCGGAATTATCTGACCGCTTGTGCGGAGCTAAGATCTTCTCTAAGCTGGACCTGCGGGGGGCTTACAACCTAGTCCGCATCCAAGGTGGAGATGAATGGAAGACGGCTTTCAATACCCGAGACGGTCATTTTGAATATTTGGTTATGCCCTTCGGCCTGTGTAACGCCTCTGCGGTCTTTTAAGAATTCGTAAACGAGATCTTCCGAGACCTCCTGTACTCCTGTGTTATCATGTACTTGGACGACATTTTGATCTTTTCTCCCGACCTGAAAACCCACCAACTTTATGTGTGTCAGGTACTCAGTCATCTGCAGAGAAACAGTCTTTATGCCAAGCTGGAGAAGTGTCGCTTCCACCAAACCAGGCTGCCCTTCCTCGGTTACATCATCTCGGACTAAGGGGTTCTTATGGATCTGGCCAAGCAGTCCGCTGTTTTACAGTGGCCGCGTCCTGTCGACCTTCGGGCCATACAGCGCTTCCTAGGTTTCGCCAATTATTACCACCAGTTCATTCCACATTTCTCCACGGTTGTGGCTCCTATTGTGGCGTTGACCGAGAAAAATGGTGACCCGAAGCACTGGCCACAAGCAGCTGAAGAGGCATTCTCCCGGCTGAAGGCGGCATTTGCCTCTGCCTCCGTCTTGTCTCGGCCCAACATGGAGAGACCTTTCTTCTTGGAGGACGACGCTTCTTCGGTGGGTGCTGGGGCAGTTCTTACCCAGCGGGACTCTAAAGGCAAGACCTTTACGTGTGGATTCTTCTCCAAAACCTTCTTTCCTGCCGAGAAGAACTACACCATCGGGGATCGTGAACTGCTGGCCTTCAAACTGGCTCTTGAGGAGTGTCGGCATCTTCTGGAGGGCACCCACCATCCAGTCACCATATACACTGACCATAAAAACCTCTCCTATCTAAGACGGCACAGCGTCTTAACCCCCGTCAAGCCCAGTGGTCCCTTTTTTGTTCCAGGTTCGACTTCTTAATTCATTTCCGTCCGGCGGAGAACATTAAGCAGATGCATTGTCCCATGCTTCCGACACTTTGGGAGAGGAATCGGCTCCCCAGCATATGATTCCGCCGGAACGGTTGATCTATGCGGCAACTACCTCCAGGCAAGACCTATGTGAGACCTGGTCTTCGGGGCAAAATTATGAAGTGGGGTCACTGCTCTCTGATCGCAGGTCACCCTGGACTACGGAAGACTAGCCAGCTGATTACTCGCTACTATTGGTTGCCAGACCTTGTCAGGGATGTCAAGGACTTTGTCGAGTCTTGCCCTACGTGTGCCCACAATAAGACGTCCCATCTCAAACCTGCGGGACTGTTGCAACCATTGTCCATTCCGGAGCACCCATGGTTCCATATCGCCATGGACTTTATTACTGAGCTTCCTCCTTCAGCCGACAATACGGTTATTTGGGTGGTCACAGACCGTTTCTCTAAGATGTCACACTTCGTCCCACGGCCTGGTTTGCCTTCTGCTCCTTGTCTAGCCACTCTGTTTTTTCAGCACATATACCGGTTGCATGGCCTTCTCTCTCATATTCTTTCGGATCGAGGGGTTCAGTACGTGTCCAGATTCTGGCGGACCCTTTGCTCCCAACTTAAGGTGAATTTGGATTTCTCCTTGGCCTACCATCTGCAGTCTAATGGACAGGTGGAGCTGGTCAACCAGATCCTGGGGAATTATCTGCGCCATTTCGTGTATGCACGACAGGACGACTGGTCAAACTTATTATCCTGGGCAGAATTCTCCTACAATACCCTGGACTCCGAGTTAGCAGGTGCCTCGTCATTCTTCGTTGTGTACGGGCTACATCCCCGCCTGCCCCTCCCACTGTCATCTGCCTTGGACACCCCTGCTGTGTCCGTGAACTAAAGACCATCTGGGATGACACGCGACAATAGTTGCAACGGGCCTCTGCTCAGATGAAGAAGCGAGCTGATAAGTATAGAAGGCCTTCTCCAACTTTTTCTCCTGGGGACAGGGTGTGGCTCTCCTCCAAGTATGTTTCCCTGAAGATCCCCAGTTACAAACTGGGTCCCCGATTCCTCGGCCCTTTTGAGATTCTGAAGAGGATTAACCCTGTGGCCTATAAACTCCGGCTGCCGCCCACGATGCGGATTCCGAACTCTTTCCACGTTTCCTTGCTTAAACCATGAATCCTGAATCGTTTGGTTCGGAAGATCGCACCTCCCTCACCTGAAGCTGATGCCTCTGACGTCTTTGCCGTAAATGAGATTCTGGCCATGAAGAAAATGGAAAGATGGTTTCACTGCCTTCCCAATTACGGTTTAGACATTTGTTGAAAACCCTGTCATCTGATGCGGTTTTCAACAACAGAATCTGATGAGTAAATTTAATTTGTTGTCTGGACGTAGCCTCATTGGATTTAGGGTACGTTCACATGGCATGTTGGATATGTTTCTGGACCCAAACACACATCTAACAATGTGCAATGTGTTTACATTGCTTTCAAAATACAACAAGCATCGGGGTTCAGACGAGTGATTGCCGATGCGTGTTTTACATGCGTCTTTCTGTTGTGTCTTTCAGATTTCTCAATTCTTGATCTGTTTGAAGCAGCAGGCACCCTATTTAAAATTATAGGGTGCGTTTCTGCTGCAGCAAAAACATATCCAAACACACAGCACAGTGTGTTGGATGCGTTTTAAGCAGCGCTTTTGAATGGGTTTTTCGGATCCAAAATGGATCCAACATGCCGTGTGAACATAACCTTATACAAACAGAAAAAAGCAATTGGTAATCCTCAGCAGAAATCCAAGACGTTACCTAAGACTTCTGCAGAGGAGTTTTACTTAAAGGGGTTGTCTCACTCCAAGGATTGCTTTTTATAGTAAAGATCTTGCAAAAACAAGTCACTTTGCAATATGTGTACATTAAACAAGATAAAAATTAACACCCTTTGTGTAAAATACTCTTCAAATACTCTAATCTGATTCAGAAGCCGACAAGTATTTTGTCCTTCTCGTGTGGATGCAGCATTAGGGTATGTTCACACGGCTGATTTTGACACTGTTTTCGGAACGGCATCAAAACCTAAACGGCCCCAGATCATTTTCATCCCTTCCTATCATTGTAGTTCACACACGAAAACGTTTTTACTCGCGTTTTAGGCGCTTCTTTGGAAGCTGTTTTGGGCGCTGAAAAAGAAGCATCATGTCAATTCTTGAAGGGTTTTCAGCACTGAAAATCCCCATAAGAATCAATGAAAAGCTTCAAAACCTCGTCAAAAACCTTGGCACATTTTTAGACGCGTTTCTTGATGCGTTTTTGCCCTAGCTATTAATTTGCATGGGTTAAAACAGTGTTGAAAACCTAGTCCAAAACCTCGCCCAAAACCGCGTCAAAAACGCGCTGAGAAACGCGTCTAAACCCTCTTCTGAAGCATGTTTCAGACGAGGTTTTGATGCTGTTTTGGGCGCTGAAAAATCAGCTTCCAAACAGCGTCCAAATATGCCGTGTGAATGTACCTACATTTAGGCTAGATCTACACAGCAAATGTCAAAATGCCGTTCAAAATCTGACAACATTTTGACATTGCTGGACCGCAGCAGGGCCGCTTTTTTTTGGCACGGTTTTGCGCAACAGCCACGATCGGCTTTCCAATTTGCTGTTGGCCTCATACATTGAATGTATGGTAATCCAACGGCAATCCGAAGTAATATACATGTTACATACTCTGCTGGATTTTAAAGCCGACGGTAAAAATCTGTGCTGTGTAGACTACAGCACAAATTTTTTATTGCTGTCTACACCGCACAGGGAATCGGCAGATTTTTGGTGGATTTAAAATACTGAAACCGACGGAAAACCTGTGCTCTGTAGACCTAGCATAAGTTAAACTACCGTCAGAAATCCGACTGCATTCTAACTTTGCCACATCCCAGCTTTTGCGCAGAAAACCATGGTTGGATTTCAGATTCCACACGACCCCATGCACTGAAGCTACAGGAATACGACGGGAATACGGCAAAAGATAGAACATGTTCTATCTTCCGCAGGATGGCCGGCATCTTCATTAGAAAATCCGTACTGTGAGGTCTACACAGCACTAGGTTCAGTCAGATTTTCAGCGAATTCTAAATATTGAATCCACTGTAAATCTGATGAAAAACCCGTACTGTGTAGACATGGCCTTATGGAAGTGGTTTTCGCCTCCGTCAAATCATTAAGTATAGGAGGCTGAAATCTGCCTTGGGCCATTGCGCGTTGTAATTGTGTTGAAATTACGCTTCCAAGTGCATAATTTGAAGAGCACAATGAACACGTTTTGCATATGCCATGTGAACTCCCCCTTAGGCTATGTTCACATGGCGTACAGTACGCCCCGCAATCACGGCGGGTGTTTGGGAGTTGCGCTGATCGGCGTGTACTCCCGCGACGCAGAGGGGCCAGCAGACCGCCGGCCCCATAGACTGTCATTACACTCAAATTATAAATCTTCTTTATCTTGTAGCACTTTAACCCCTTCCTAATAGCCGGATATAATAATATGGCTCTGAGTTTTTTCTCTCCTTGCCTTCCAAGAGCCATAACTTTTTTTATTTTTTTTTTATCTACATAGACATATAAGGCTATGTTCACACGGCGTAATTGCGGCGCGTACAGTACGGCCACAATTACGTTGGTTGCTTTGGGAGTCGCGCTGATACACGCTTACTCCCGCGACGCGGGTGGGCTGGCAGCCCGCTGGCCCCATTGACATTCAGTACTCGCACCGCGTATACGCCGCAAGTAATTGACATGTCACTTATCTCCCCGGGCATACAACACGATTGTATTGTACGCCCAGGGAGAGGAGACGTAATCCATAGTTCTCTATGAGAGCTATGGATTACTGTAATGCACGCCGAAATTTGCCCGTGTTAACATACCCTTAGGCTATGTCTACACGGCAGTCGACAAAAAACGACCTGAAAACCGAATCCTAAAAACTTTCACACAAGTTTTTTGTCCACTGCCTGCAAAAGCTGCTGAAAAACGGCTGGTTTTTGTCGCATTTTTTTGCAGAGATGCACAGCATTAGATTTGCTATGTATTTCTGCAAAACACACGTCAAAAAAGTCCAATAGTACATTTTCTGCTGTGCTCAGTCGATTTTTGCAACATGTTCCAAAAAGCGACCAGCAAAAAGACGCTCTGTGGAGACTACAGAGCATTTTTAGGCTATGTCTCCACTGCACATTAAAACGTATTTTTAGCGACGACCACTGCAGTGTAAAAATAGCTTTACTATACAAGTCTATGGGGCCTTTTAATTGTTTTTTCAGCCTTTGTATAAAACAAAAAACGCTTAAAAAAACAGACATTTTTGTGTGCAGTGGAGACATTGTATAAGGTCTAAACCCTATTGCGTCGTTACTCCCAAAGAAAAATCCAATCTTTTTATCCGTGCAGCAGTTTACTGTGTGAACACTGTGAGAATTACTGTGCGGAGGGGCGATTCAAGTGAATGTTTTTTGGAATACAATATTTTGATCTGGAATCCAACGCAAAAACCGCATTGAATTCCTTGACTACGTCTCCTTCGCCTCCTACTACCCACTGTGCGTTTCCCTCTAACCTCCCTGCTGTCACTTCCCTACAACATATCTAGAACAGCTGCTCGGGTCGGGTCACACTATTCTACGCAATAACAGAGACGCAGACAGGGAGGAGCCGCAAACATGACGTGTTCTATGCGCCGGGACATGGCAGCTGCCATTTCACCTCACAGCGCGCCACACTGCTGAGGGACTGACGGTCAGCAACGCTGATTGGCCAGGAGCGATTGGCGCGCCGCAAGAGGAGACCTGTGATTGGTGGCAGGAGAAACGCTGTCTGGGCGGGATTTTGAGCGGCTAGGAATCCTTAGCGCGGCAACAGGAGACGGATAGCTGTAGTTCAACATGTGGAACAATCACGGTGAGTGCGAAGAAGCGAGGTGACTGCGGTAACTGACAGTAATTACGTGAGTGACGGCAGTCATGGGGCGTCTGGTTTTATTAGCACACTTTAGGTTGTAAGGCTTATTCAACCACGTACTAACGCCCTGTTCTGAACCTGCTTGTGTGCATAATGTATAATTTTGTCCCAAGAGGCTTTCCATACGCCATGTTGTGTGTTACTATCAGGATAAGTCTATACAGTGCTTCAGTGATGAATCCTCCTCTCTGACTTGCTTTTCTGTACAGGTGGCTTTGATGGTGGATATGGCGGCTCTAGTACGGGAGGAGGTGGATATGTGCAGTCACCTGGAGGGTTTGGATCTCCAGCTCCTACTCAAGGAGAAAAGAAAACGGTATGTATTCTAGTTTATTTGCAGTTTATATTATAAATCACTGTTGTGAGATGTTACAAAAGAAAGATTACCAGATAGATCAGTACTGTTCTGTGTTTAAAGGGGTTGTCTACCTCCTATAGAATTCCTAGCAGCAGCCCCAGTGGAATAAAACTGCTTATACTCACCTGGTTCTGTCGCCAATCCTCCTTGGTCTAAAGTTTTCACTCTTGTCACTTTTGCAGTTGCTGATAAGCTGTAGCAGTCTTGTCACATTTACCTCACTGTTCGGAAGTGAACAGCTCTGAAGGGTGATGTAAGTAGAAACTTGTGACCACTGCAGCCAATCAGCCACTCATCCCTGTTTGTGGAAGTGGTAGAGTGGTGAGACCTGGGGGCTGGAGTATGAGGCTTTATTTATTTTAGTTAAATTGCTGAAATAGTGTGCGTATTGGAGATGGACCCCTTCTCCTTAATAGCTTGCAGTGACAATGTGCCCAAATACCCACATCACCATTGAAACCAGTCATTGGCTGAAGTGGCCACATGGATACAGTATCTCACAAAAGTGAGTCCACCCCTCACATTTGTGTAAATATTGTATGATATCTTTCCATGGAACAACACTGAAGATATGACACTTTGATATAATGTAAAGTAGTCAGTATACATAATGAATAAATTTGATGTGCCCTCAAAATAACTCATCACACAGCCTTCAATGTCTATACCGCTGGCAACAAAAGTGAGTATACCCCTAAGGGAAAATGTACAAATTGTGCCTAGAGTGTCAATATGTTGTGTGGCCACCATTATTTTCCAGCACTGCCTTAACTCTCTTGGTCATGGCATTCACTAGAGCTTCACAGGTTGCAGCCACTGGAATCCTTTTCCACTCCTCCATGACGCCATCACGGAGCTGGTGGATGTTAGAGACCTTGCGCTCCTCCACCTTCCGTTTGAGGATGTCCCACAGATGCTCAATAGGGTTTAGGTATGGAGACATGCTTGACCAGTCCAGCACCTTTACCCTCATTTTCTTTAGAAAGGCAGGGGTCGTCCTGGAGGTGTGTTTGGGGTCGTTATCATGTTGGAATACTGCCCTGTGGCCCAATTTTTGAAGGGAAGGGATCATGCTCTGCAATAGTATGTCATAGAACATGTTGGCATAGAAGCCACCAATCCCTGGCATTGAACCACTTAATTTCCACAGTCTGTGACTGTGGCATAATCAAAGGGGATTCAAATCCTGATGGAGCTTGGTGAATATCTATAAATATAGCAAACCTGCTATCGGGACACTGTTGTCGTGGCAGTAGCCTGTGTCAAACCGACATAATGTAATACATCAGCATACAGGAGTATGCTAATACATTACTTTTTTTTTTTTTTTTTTTAAGTGTAAAATAGTTATCCCTGGGATTAAAGAATAAAATAAATGTTTAATTATTGTGCATATCTCACAAAAAAACCCTACACATATTAGGTATCCATTCGGCTGCAATAGCCTGTAGCATTAATTTAACAGGTTATTTGATGTGAATGGTGTAAAACATTTAAAAAACAAATACAGGAATACAATTTTATGTTCACGCTGCAAAAAATTGAAACATTCTGGAGTCATTTATATGTAAACTCAAACTATTCCCCCAAGCTGTGGCGGTAAGGGACTAAAGGTTTTCTTTAACAAAGCAGAATCCCTTTCTGAGGGCATTTTATGGCAAGCAATGAGCCAGCCTCACAGAATTGGGTGATGGCCATGCTCGCTGCATTCTTTATAACCATTTGCTAATTTGTCACAAACATTCAAACACTTCAAGCAGCAGGCTTGTGGTAACCCAGTGGTCACTTGTATTTGTATGCAAACACTTGGGCTCTGCTCACATCATGTTTAATCTTCACATTCGGCTATATGCTAAGAAAGTCTTTTGAGGTATGCACTGGGCATAGAGCTCCAGTGCATAAACTGCACACCATACAGTTGCATACCGTAGTAGATGCAGAGTAGACTACACTTTAGAATATATGCATATTTTTTGAACCGTATTAAACATCATACAAACCATATGCAGTGTAACCAATGCCTTATTAGATGTTTTCTTTTGCACAGATATAAACTATCAATCTTCTCTTTGGGTTTTAGAGATCAAGGGCACAGCAAATAGTGCCATGTACAGTGTCACAGTTACTTTCTGCTGTTCAAAGTGATGAGGTGTTCAGGATTGGAGAAGTTGAGCTTTCTCAGGTATGTACATCAGCCTTGTGAGTCACAAGCCTTTTGTATGGGATTTTTTACTTTCCAACTCTCTCCAGTGAAACTTATTTATAGCATAAATCTCTGCTTTTAGTTTTTGCCGTTTATGAAATATGAAGATTTGTATATGAATACTTTTGTTTGTTTTACCTATTGGCCATGTTTGACCTTCTGCTTTGACATTTTCACCATTCAATTATGCTAATGAGAGTTAGCAAGTGCTGAGAGCTATCTTTTCATGCAAGGGGACCATGTGGAACCTATTATTATTTTATATATTTTTTTATTTTTTTTTTAAATTGTAAATTTTTATTAGTTTTTTACAACCATAAAGCCACGCAGGGCTATTAACAGTAATACACACGATGCTTTAACGATGTAATAACATTAGCAGTGTACCACACAACGCATATGAATTCAAATATTACACTATAACTGCTGTTATAAAATACGAGGCTTGAGAGCTGTCTTAGTAAGCACCCAAGATAACTGCAACTGACAGCCCTTTAAACAAAGAAGACAATTACATACATAGACAACTAACAAGACAGGGGGGAGACACAAGACAAGACACACAAGGACAAAGGAGTTTCCCAAGTTATACCCGCAATCCAACCATATCTGTAGTATATTCTACAAGTCTTGAAGAACACAATAAACATCCCATGGTTTCCATATGTGGTCAAAGGGGTCCAGCTGATCATGAGACAAGGCAGTGAGGTATTCCATACGCCTAACCTCTTGTAAGCGGAGACACACATCATGTCTGGTGGGAATAGAAGTTTGCTTCCAAAATTTTGCAATCAAACATTTGGTAGCTGTCACTATATACAGAAAGTCTACCCCCCCTCATGTCCTAATGGGGCATAGGGAATATTAAGAAGGAAAGTGCTCGCTGTGAGAGGAACCCTAACCTGAGTAATGTCCAGCACCATAGACTGGACCTGGCTCCAAAGTGGCCTTATTAATCTGCAGTCCCAAAATATATGCTGTAGAGTCGCTCCCGGATCCCCACATCTCCAGCAACAGTCCGGGATTTCAGGTTTAAGCTTATGCAGTAGGGCGGGAGTATGATACCAGTACATTAAAATCTTGTACTGGTTTTCTTTAACTTGAGCCGAAACAGACGATCTAGCAGCCTGTTTCCAAATCAGCTGCCAGGTGTCCCTGGAGATGGGGGACCCCAGATACTCCTCCCACTTAACCATATATGAGTGGATCAAAGGCGAGTCCTGCGAGGGGGTGATTAAGAACTTGTATATTGCGGATATCAAACCCTTAGTCGAACAACCTGCTCTACAGATTTTTTCAAACATAGTGGGGGGAGACACTGTAGCGGATTTCAAGATAGAGAGCATAAAGTGTCTGATCTGAAGGTAGGAATAGGCGGCCGAAAGGGGCAAGTCTGTGCGGAACATAAAACATCAAAAGACTTCAGAGTCAATGTTCGATGATCCACCATATCTGCAAACTGAAACAGCCTGCGGTCAAACCAGGGTCTCAGATTCTCATCTGGTCGTCCATCCAACAGTAAAGGATGGAAGAGAAATGAGGTCATTGCGGAGGCATCAGAACACAACCCATATTTTTTGTAGCATCGCTTCCAAATATCTCTAGTGAGGGTCATGGAGTGTAGGAGGGTGACGTTCAATTTTTGAGTAGTAGTGGCCCACAATAGGGAGTTGGGTTGGATGGGGGCCAACCACAACTTCTCCACCTCCATCCACCTGGAGTAAGCAAATAACGCGGACCATGATGGTATAGCTCGCAGCTGAGCGGCCCAGTAATATTTGGCTATATCTGGCATCGCCAAACCTCCATCTCCCCTGCCCGCCAACAGAACATTCCGGGAGATCCTATGTCTCTTATTACCCCAGACAAAGTGGATCAAATCTGACTGTAAAGAGCGAAGGAGTTTCATTGGGACCGGGACAGGCAAGGTTTCGAAAAGGTACATCAATTTCGGGAGGATGGTCATTTTAATCGCTGCTATGCGGCCAAATAAAGAAAGAGCCAGCTTGTTCCACCTATCCAGTAGTCTCTTTATCTCCACTACAAGCCTGGGAAAATTGTGCTTAAAAAGAGAGGTATAGACTGGCGTCAAATATACCCCTAAGTATCTCAAACTCTCTGTTTGCCATCGATACTGGAAATTAGCCTTTAGTAGAGACAGGAGCGCTCCAGAAATATTCACTGGCATAGCTTCCGTCTTGGATGAATTAATTTTATAACCGGATAGAGCTCCAAATTTGACTAAAAGGGCTTGCAGGTTAGGAAGGGAGACCATAGGGTTAGTTAGTGTGAGGAGAACATCATCTGCATACAGTGAGATCTTAAAATGCGTGTCTTTTAGCTGAACACCTCCAATGTCATCATGTCGTCTAATTGCTGCAGCCAGGGGTTCAATGCAAAGTGCAAAAAGCAACGGGGAAAGAGGGCAGCCCTGTCGGGTTCCATTTTGTATTTCAAGCGGTTGCGATGTGGCATGCGGGAGTCTAATAGTAGCAGAAGGGTGAGAGTAGAGACCTCGGAGTGCGCTAACAAAAGGACCACAAATCCCAAATGCTCTCAACGTGTGAAACATAAAGGTCCAGTTAAGGCGATCGAAAGCTTTTTCGGCATCTAAGCTGAGGAGAAGCATAGGGTCTCCCCTCCTATTCATTATATCAATCAGGTCGATCGCTCTTCTGGTATTATCTCCACCCTGCCTACATGGAACAAATCCCACCTGATCTTTATGTACCAATCGAGGCAATAAAGAGGAAAGCCTGTTTGCCAGTATCTTGGTAAATATTTTTAAATCCGCATTTAACAGAGCAATGGGTCTGTAGCTAGCGCACTCCGAGGGGTCCTTATCAGGTTTAGGTATTACGGTGATAAATGAGTGCAGCATTGTGGGTGGAACCGTAGCCCCTTTCATGAAAGAGTTAAAGACCGCAGCCATAGTGGGTAGCAGTTGAGCTTGAAATATTTGATAGTAGAGATAGGTAAGGCCATCTGGGCCCGGAGATTTTCCTGACGGCAAGCCTTTAAGAGTATCCACAATCTCCTCTTCAGTGATCGGGAGATTCAGCGAGGCCACGTCGTTACTGCCAAGCTTTGGAAGGTTACAGGACAAAAGAAAGTCCTGTAATAAGGCTTCCCGTTCTCCGGGGTCCGAAGGCAAACCTTCTGGGATATTATATAGCTTAGTGTAAAAGGAATGGAAAAGGCCTGCTACAGTGTCGGGGTCAGAACACGGGATTCCCGAGCCATTTTTGAAAGTGTAGGGGGTGGACTGGGCCGTTTCATCACAAAGCATTTTTGCTAGTAAAGAATGAGGTTTGTTGGCCCTTTCATAATATTTATGACGTGAAAAAACCAACAACTTCTCAGTAACATGCAGCGCAACATGTGGAACCTATTTAAAGCAGAGGACCACTATTTACTTATTTAAATTGTTTTTATTAACATCAATCCTTGACACATACAAAATGGAAGCAGCAATTAATAATAGTATCATAAAATCTTTCCATTACAAATATATCAAAAATACAATATGATCATTTAGCCAAGGACAATGTTATTTTCTTCTTTTTTGTTATTGCTAATGTCTAACAAACAAAAACACATAGTAAACATTACACAGTTTTGCATATCAAATTACCAGTATCGTTACAGCTCAATTATGACTGTGTATAAACAACAATAAATCAAACCCTATTAACTTCTAAGGCTGTGGTGTGTCTCATCTCCCTTTTTTTATAACGTTAGCTCAGGTGCGCGGCTCCCCCCTTCCCTGCCAGTGCATGTAACGGGCGCATTTGCTCCCGCAGACCACTATACTGTCATCCCAGTATCCCTAATTGTGTCCCTTCTACGAGCAGATTCCAGTGAAGCCAATAGTTCTCGCTTAAGAAACACCTTCCATCATCAGATCCACTGGATCATCACCCGCCAGTTGCCTACCCTGGTACCTAAAGTTTTGGGTCAAAAAAAGGGCTTTTTATTACCCTTAGTAACCGTCGGCCCTTTTATTTATATATTGTTCCCATAACTCAAAGAAAATTTTCCCCACCCCTTTTTTCCCTTTTTTCAAGGGCCCCCTACCCATCCATGCGCATTAGGGAAATTTAATTTTTTCTTTTTAAAAAGTCCAATGGACCAAAGGGCCCGAAGCCCCAAAACCGAAAATAGCTTTGGCGCCGGGGGCCCCTTGCCACAAAACGGGTAGTATCCTTTTTTTCCCCCCTGGTTTTTTTCTTGTCCCTTTTTAAATTTTACAATACCAAAACCCCATGAAGGGCTTCAACAAATACACTTTTTTGAGATGGGTTTTATATACTCTGTTATATGGAGCCAAAAATCCCGTAAATTAAAAAGGGGGGGGTTTCCCCTAGGCCAAAAGAAATAGGTCCGCTGCTGGGGGATCCACATTTTGGGAAGGGATTTTTTTTCATTTTTTTTAAACTGCCCATGCGATGTCCCCAATCGGTGAAGATAGGGAAATTTTGCCCCACCTTCATAAACATTTTGACGTACCCCCACAGCCGGGCCCTGAAAAATTTTAATGTTTCCCCTAGTGCTTCTAGTATCCCTAGCTGGGGAAATGTCCCCATCCTTTCCTTTTTTTAAAAAAGCCGGTAAATTTCGAAATTTATGACTTTTTCCCCGCCCCCACTGACACAGGGTATCCCCTCGGGCCCCGGTCTATGAATTCAAATAAATTTTCAGTGGATACCAAAAAAATAACGGGTTTCTAAAATTTTTTAAGTAAACAAAAAAACCACTTAAAAAAAAATAAGTTGGGTTTACTTGCGCTTATTGTGATTACCCTTTTGTGGCCAACCCTTTCCCCAAAGTCCCAAAAAAGGCATATTTTTTTCCTGCCTCTCCGGGATAGCAACTCCCAGCGCTTCTTTTGGAGCCAAGCAAACAAAAAAAAGGCGGGGCCCCTTTAAAACCCCTCACCCCCCGGGGGCGCGACGTTTCCCGGGGGAAATCCTCCCCCCTTTTAAGGGACGTACTACTTAAAACCCTTTTGTAACCTGCTTTTTAAACCCCAAAATAAGGGAACCAACATCCAAATTTGGGAAAAATTGAAAAACTCTTATTTAAGAAAAATTAAAAAAACTTTTCTTTACCATTTTCCCCTTCCCATTTGTTTTTCCTTTTTAAATTTAAATTCATTTTGTTTCCCCTCCCCCCCATCCCCCCATTTAACAATGTTCCCAAACGTGTTCCTTTTCTTACCCCAGTACAAACCCCCAAGAACAAAAACCCAAAAAACCCCAAAAAAAATTTTTAAACAACCCCCCCCGGGGCCGGGTTTTGTGCGAAAATGTCCCCCGGGTAACCCACCCCCGCCCAACCAAAAACCCAAAATTTTCTTAACAGTCTTTAAATTTCAAAAAAAAAAGTCTTTCTAATCAAATATAAAAGAAAACCCATCCAAAATTTAAGGTCTAAAAATTTTTATTGCCCCCCAAAAAAGGTTTGTTTCCCACATTTTCCCTTGCCCCTGGGCATTTTAGCACTTCCTTTGGTTTTCGCTGTACTGTTATCTCTCATAAAGATTTTTTTTTCCCTTTGTGGGGTGTAACAAAATAAATTTATAAATCTTTTTTCCAAAAAATCCAACCCTTTCCCAAAAACAAAACTTGGAAATTATTTTTAAAACAGCCTCCCCCAAAAAGGGTAACATTTAATTAAAGGTATGCCAATTTTTCGAATTTATTTTCCGAATCATTTCCCACTATTAAATCGAAAGGAAATGAAAATATTCATCCCGTCCTTTTTCTTTTATTTTGAATTTTAAAAGGTTTTTTCTCTCCTTTCAAAAAATACAATTTTAAACAATCCCTTTTCCCTTTTTTCCCCTAAATTTTAGCCCCCACTACAAACTTATCCCATCATTTTTTTTTTCTGGGGTTCTTCATACAGCTGGTCTGTGGGAAAAAATTCCCCCCCCCCGGGAAAATTTTCCAAAAAGGGGTGGGCCCCTAAAGATTTGGGAGCATGATAACTATTTTTGTGTAACACGTTGTTCCTTTTTTTGAAGGGTTAGGGGAACAAAAAGGTAAAATAAACCTTGTTTGTTTTTTTTTTTTCCACATCGAGATAGTGGACACGTCTTCGCTCATGGGAACTGTAAATTGTATTAAAGGATTAAATTAAATTTTTAAAATTGTACCAAACTCCCCCCCTTCAGACCATTTCCTTTTACAAACCCCGAAGGAAAGTCGCCCCCAAAACTATAAACCCGGCTACTACCTTTTTCTATAGCTCTCCCAAGGGGAAGATTTCCCCCGTTTCTTTTTCTCCAATAAAGGGGCCAAAGAACAAATTACCCTAACTTGGGGGCTAAAAAAGGGAGACCCCATTTGGGGGTCCCCTGTAGCTGAAATAAATAACTTCCCCAAATTTAAAAAAAATTTTTGGGAAGGGTTCCCCCAAATTTTTTTCCAAAAAAGGACCCAAAAAAATTTTTTCATTTGGGAAAATTGAACGGATCCCACCATCCTTTTTTCCTTACCCTCTAAAAGGGAACCATCAAACCCCCGGGATTGTTTGAAAGGGGGCCTTTTTTTCCCCAATTTTACCCCCCACCAGCAATTTTAACAACTTTTGGAAATTTTCTCAAGTTGGAAGGAACCCGGGGCCCTTTTTCCCCAACGAATGGGTTTTCCCTGCTTACTTTTAATTTTTTTTAAAAAAGGAAAACGACAAATCCGAAAAAGTTCCAAAGGTTTTCCCAAAAAAACCCGGGGAAAGATTGACGCCTGGGGGATTTTAAATAGACTTGTTTGGGACTTTGGGAACAAAAAATTTTAAAATACCCCTTTTTTTCTGGAAGGCAAAAATTTAAAAAAAATATTTTTTCACTTTTTTTTTTTATAAATTTCCCCGTTTTTTTAAAGGGGGTTTTTCAAAACTTTTAACAATCACCTGGAAAATTTCAAAATAGGATCCCAAAAAAAATACACTTTTGGAAATTTTAATTAGCCCTTATAAAACTTCTTAACAATAAGGGATTTACTGTTAGGAAAATAAAACCCGCCCCTTGCCCGGGGGTTTTTTGGGCCCCCAAACTACATTCCCCTTTTTTTTTTTTATTCCCTTTTTTCTTTTAAATTGAACCAAATTTTTAAAAAAGTTTAAAAAACCTTTTAATTTAAAATTTAAAAACCCCCCAAAAAGGGGACCCCTTTTAACAAAATGTTAAACACCCCTCAAATGAAGGGCTTTGGACCTTTAGGAAACAAACGGCTTTTTTTTTTAAAAAACTTTATTTTGATAATTGGGAAATTTAAATTTGATTCCCCCCCCCCTGAAAAAACATTTTCATACAAATTTTCCCGCATAAAAATTTTTAAAGTCAAAAATTAAAGTCAAATATTGGGACCCTTTTTTTCCCTTTGGGAAAAAAATTAAGTAACCCCCTTTTTTTAAAACGATCCCTTTTGCTATCAATTAAATTTTTTTTTTTCCCCGAAAAATATTAACACTTAGATCTTCTTCCCTTGTAACTATTTTTTTCTTTTCTTTTGTTCCTTTTTTTTTTCTTTTTTTTTTTTGAATCGGGGTCCAGAGCTCCCTCCATCCGTTTTGGGGAAATTTTGGGGTTTCTTTTTTTCCCAAAAAAAAAAAAAACCCTGGTTTGTGATTTCCTTTTCCCCCTTTTAAACGATCCTTTAAAAAAGCAATTTCGTTTATTCTTTTTGTATATCCCGATACAGTACTAAATTTCGGGCTGGGAACAGTTTTTTCCCCCCCCCCCTTTTTTTTGGGGCCCCTTTTTAAAAAGACGGTTTTTCGAAACTTTTCCCCTCCGCCCCCAAATGTATTTCTCTATTATAAAGGAAATCCTTAGTATCACTTTTCAAAACTTAATTTATTTTGTATTGGGAAACATAACCTAACTTGTTCTTTTTGGGGTTTTTTTATACTTCTCCAAACGGGGCCAATTTCTTTGTAATCCTTTATTTATTTTTTTTTAAATTTTTTTTATTTTGAATTTTTAACAATATTAGATTGGGGGAAAAAATTTGGAATCGTCGGATACATTTTGGGCAAAAAAGAGTTTTAATTACTTTTAAAACCTCCATTTTTTTTCCCCCGATAAAAACTGATCAACACCGCATCAGTATGGGCGAAAGGGGTCCTCAAAACCTCCTTTGGATTTCTTTTAAATTTTCCCCGGGATTTCCCTTTAAGGGTTTAGAAAACCCCGAATTTTTTTTAACCCAACTTTTTTTTGCTTCTTTCCCCTCCGCAGGGGTGTTTTAAGCTTCCCGGAAAAAATTTGTTTGGGAACTCCTTTTTTTTCCCCAAAAACCCAAATAAAAAACCAAACCAACCTTTTTGGATTTTTTCCCCACCGAAACGTTTTTGTCGAAAAAAATTGCGGGGGTGTAAAGGCCCGCCTGTTCGGGGAATTTCTTGGGTTTGGGGGCCCAAAACTGAAACCGCGGAGTTGCTAATTCCAAAATTTAGGAAAAAAAATATTCCATTTTTTTGGGGCTTTGGGTGGATGTTGGGCCCCATACTGCAAACCCCGATAAACGCAATAACCCACTGTATTTTTTTTTTAAAAGGGGGTTGTTCTTGGAAATCATAATAAATTTAAGAAACTTTTCAGTTTTGAATCCACTTTTTAAAATTTATTTGTAAACATCTCTTTTTTCCTTTCCCTCCTTTGCAAGGGCCCAAAGCGCTTTTTGGGCTTTAGTCCCCCTTTTTCTAAAAGGGTTAAATTAAAGGGACCGCCCGGTTTTGCTCCCCGGCCTTGTGGGAGGGTTTTAAAACACATGTCCCAAAAATTTGTGTTTTCCCATCACAGGGTTTTTAAATGCGCCTTCCCCCTCTGAAAAAATAGCAACACCTGTAGGGAATTAAAGAACGGAATTTGGGGGAAAAGGGAAAAGGCTTTGCAGGGTTTTGGGATAGAATACATCTGTTTTGTGTCGGGATGAATTAAATTTCTTTATTTTGGGGAAACCCCAGTCCTGGGGGCCATAGTCTAAAAGTTTTTTTGTTTCCTTCCCCTTTCCCCGGAAAATTGGGGGTTACTTTTGGGGGACAAAAATTGGGGTAGGCCCCCCTTTTAAAATTTTTTAAATTTTCCCTTTAATTTTTTTTTTACCGCCATGCCCTCCATATTTGGCATGATCAGCTGAACCCCCTTTTTACCATCTGAGTGGGGTTCTCCCTAGGGAAAAATTTAAAAAAATTTGATGGCGATAAAGCGTGAAAACCCCTTTCCATCAAGTGAAAAAACCCCGTGAAACGTTGTAGATTTGGATCCCCACTGTCAGAAAACGACCCCGGGGCCCGCCAAGTTTTTAAAGGCGGGAAAGTTGGGAAAATTTCCAAAGGCCCCCCCTGCCAAATCCCCACGCTGTTTTAGCACAAAGAGGGGGAAAACGGGCCCTTTTCCCAGATTTTCCCTATGAGTTTTTTCCTGTACGGGGCCCTTGAAGTGCTTTTTTATCCCCCTGGGCCCGGGAAATAAAACGGAAGCAACCCTGTGGAAAAAAAGTAAAAGAATGCGTTTGGAAATTTTCCCCCATTTAATTTAAAATTTACATTCCTTTCCCCGAAAGGAAAAAAGCGGGAGGGGGCGGGGGCCCCATTTTTTTTTTTATAGTCCCCGCAAAAACCCAATTTCCCCAAAAATCCCGGAAAATGGTTTTTCAGCAAATAAGGTTTTAAAATTTTGGGAAATTTGAGCTTTCCCCGTCTAAAGGGACAAAACACCTTCTTTCAAAAGGACTTGAGTTATAAAGATAAAAGGGGGCTATTGGAAAAAATTAAAAAAGCAAAGGGTGGAGTTGGGGCATCCCGTTTAGCTCCTCTTAAGGGGTCCCATTAAAATGGGGAAAGGGTGGTTTTAATAAGAAAGGGTTTTTCGGGGAAAATTTGGGGCGGGAAAGGCGGGTAAGCCCCCGAAAGGTTTTCCCCAAAAACCCTGCCCGGGGAAAAGGTAGCACCAAAATTTTCCCGAAATTCCCTTTTCAAAGGCCTTTTTCCGGCGTCCAGTCCCCAAGAAAACATGGACACCGGGGTTTCGTCCTGACCCGGGACCCGCGCATGGCCGCAAAAAACGTTCTAACCAAATTTTTTGTAGAGTGGGCCCATTAGCAAAAAGCCATTCTGTGCCGGAATTATTAAAGGTCGGGAAAAAAAGTTTTTCTCCCCCGGGACCATAAATTTTGGGGCTAAAACCTTTAAAGGTCCGATTCAGCAGAGAAATTGGGGCTAAATTATGTTTGCAAGGAAAGGGGTTTTTTTTGGGCTTTAAACATAAGTAAAGTGCGCCCCATTTGTAAAAGGCAAACCCACCTTCTTAGATTGGGGATAGATGTCGTTATAAAAAATCCCTGCAAACAAAGGGGGGAGATTTCCCGCCTTTTGCACTTTAAAAAAAACCGCTGGGGGAAGGGGGCCCCCGGCCCCGGGGGTTTTCCCCCCCCCCAACCCCCCACCCCCCCACCACTTCCTCTTTAATCCTTTCCCTTTCCAAAAAGGGGTTTTGTTCCTCCGAGTCCCTTTGGAAAGACAACTTTTCCAAAATGTCACCTTCTGAGCATCAAGGGGGCTGCTCCCAAAAAATTTAAATTTATAAAAATCAAAAAAATTCCCTCAAAACCCCAAATTTTTGTCAGGATATTTTTCCCGAAGATGTGGATTTTTTTGCCGCAATGGCAGCTTGCTGCGCCACGGGTTTTTTCCCGCAATTTTTGCTAAAATCTTGCCCCTCCAAAAACCCCAAACGATAAAAAAAGGTTTTCCCTTCCCCGTTTAAGTTTTTCCCTTAAACTTTCCCCTGGGGGAAAAAGGGTTCCCCCAGATTTTGTGGCCCTTCCCCCTGAAACGTTGTTGGGGGTTTCCCGGGCCCAGGGATCTACAGAGACTCTGGTTTTTGATTTTTAAAGTAGACGGAATTTCAGCTCCTTAAATTTTTTTTTTTTTGCGCTTTACGTTTTTGGTAACATAGTGATAACCCCCGCATAACAACCCCCCTGTCGGGCCCAAAAAAAAGAGGGGAAATCCTGCGCATGAACCCGCATTTTCTTTCCCGGAATTGTAAACCCAATTTTTTCCTAAGGAAAAACCCCCGAAATCAACAGATTGATGAAGGTAGGGCCAAATCTCCAACCCGTGCTCCTAGGGGAGAGGGGAAAGGGCCCCCCAAAGGGATAAAAACAAAGGACGTGATCTTTTATCACTATTGGCCAAAAAATCCCCCGACAGTGACACTGTGGAAAAAGGGAAATTAAAAGGGTCAGGGACTTGCCTTAAACGAGAGAATGTCCCCTGGACTGGGAAAAGTAAAGTTTTATGTGTGCGAAAGGGGGGTTTAACCCCCCCCCTCCATTTGCAAACACCTTTAAGTCCCACTGACCATTTTCCTTCCCATTTGGGTAGCCCCTAGTGTTTTTTTCCCCCGGTTGGGGCGTTGACCCCCAACTATTCGGGGGGGGCAAGTACCCCCAAATTTTAAAAACCCCCCCTCCCAAAATAAGGTTAGAATAAAAAAAATCATAAAAAAGAAAACCCCAAAAAGGGGTTTTTAAAGAACCTCGCCCCCCCTTCCCCCCATGGTGCAAAGACAATTTCAAAGTTTTATATTTGGTGTTTTCCCCAAAAACGTACCCCATGTATATAAATCTAAACCCTCCCGGGGGGGAACAAACTGATCCTCCACGGACTGTTAAAAATTCCCCTTTCCCAAAATATATCGCCACCCCCCCCTCGAATTTTTTAATGGTAGTTTTGCCAAAAAATTGGTTGGGATCTAACCCGGGGGGGGGTTTAAATTTGGGGCAACCTGTCTTTTTGCCCTTTTGTTTCCCCGGGAAAAAAAACCCATCTGCCTTTTTAGTGTTTTCCCCCCCCCCCCCCCCCCCCCCCCCCCATGGTGTCCAAACCCTTTCCCCCCCGCTTCTTTTTGGGGTATTTAAACCTGCCCCCCAAAATTTCCCAAATTAATTTAAATTTTTAAATGGCCCTGCCGAAGAACCTCAGCCCCCCCCTTTCCCGATTTGGGCCCCCCTCATCCGTGTTCCCCCGTGGGGGAAAAAACAGGGGCGAGTATAAACGCCGGGCCAGAGCGTTCCCGCGAGTGCCCCCTTTTTACCCCATCTAGCGGGGAGGCAAAGCCCCCCGAAACCAAACCCCTCAGCCCCCACCTTTTCCCAAACCCTCCCCAAACCCCTCTTGTCTGAGACTTTAAAAAAAGAAAACACACCCCAGTTTAAACCCAAAAAAAAATTTTGCCCAAACCCCGTAAAAATTAGGGCCTCTATGAGGGTCCCAAATTTTGGGGAAAACCATCCCAAAACCCCTTTGAACCCAAAAAAAATTTAACCAACTTCCAAAGCTCCAGCCCCCCGAAGGGGGGCAAAAAACCCTCCCCTCCCCCCCCCTTTTCCCTTTTTTAAAAAACAATAAAAAACAAAATAATCAGCAACAACCCTCATACCCTAATTTTTCCCCCCCCCCCAGTGAACGAAAAAAACCCCATCCGGAGAAGAGAACGGCAAAGAGAAGGGTTTTGGAAAAGGGGGGTGGGAGGAAAGGGGAAAAAAAAGACAAAAAATTGGGGCATTGCCGTTAAATAGATTATGCCCGTTTTCCCCTTTTAAACCCAAATTAGGGAAACCGTAAAGTTCCCCGGAGAAAAAAACCACGGGTTTTCGTGTACTCTTAAACCAAGGCGCATTGGGGAAAAGGGAATTTCCCCATTGCTTTCCCCACCTTTCGTAGATAGATGTTTTTTTCCCCTTTTCCCTACCCTCAGTTTTTGGGTGGATAGAGCAGGCCCGGGAAACGTATCCCTTTTTTCATGTAGGGGCTTTGGGAGACCGGGGAAAAGCTTTGCGCTTTTGTTTAAACTTTGCAGAGAGAGGTCCTGGAATATTAAAAATGCCTCATCCTCAAAACCCCAACTCTCCCTTTTTTTTTTGGGAAAGCTCTAAAAAAACGCCCTTTAATTGTCCAATTTTTTGGGAAATTTTGGGGATCACTGGGCAGGCTATTTCTCCGATCTCCTTCATTGGCCCCCTGCGGGGGGGGGAAACCCTCCCATGAGGCGGGATCCTTGGGGTTGGGCGGGGGCCCCAAGCGGGGGGCCAGGTTTTTCCCCCCCTCAAGTATTTGGCGAGCGGTCCCCTTTTAATGGCTTCAAAAATTAAATCCGATAAAAACTTAGGTGGTTGCGGGGCCCCGCGGGTTTTTTCCCAGGGCTCAAATTTTTTCTTTTGCAAACTGTCCCCAAACACGGAAATTGTTTTCGGGAGATTGAGCCCCCCTTCTAAGCCTGGTGATACAAACCCCCCCACAGTGCCCGTTCGATATTCCAGCTCGACCATTTCCTTTTAAATTGCTAGTTATCCCGGGTCAGTGCCCCCCCCTTGTTGAGACTTGCCCTTTGGGGGCCCCTCCTCTTGTCCCAAGCAGGGAAACGTTTAAATCTAAAAAAACCTCTTTTCAAAAAATCAACAAAACTCTTCAAAAATGGGATCCAGGGGGTAGCGGTCTCGGGGGAAAGGGAAAAGGATGCCAAAGTTCTGTGGGACAGTTCCACGCGGTGAAGATGGTGGTGTTTGCGCCAAAGTTTAACCCAAAAGTTTCGATTGCGTTTTGTTTTTTGGTTTGATTTTTTGGGGACGGTTTTTTTTTGAGGTTTTAGTAACTTTGGGGCCCTTTAAAACTGGGGGGCCGGGTTTTTGAGAAAGCGGCGTTAAGGTTTGGCAGAGGGTTGTAGGTAAATTTTCCATACTTTTATTTCTTTCTACCCTTTTGGTGGGGTCAGGGAAGATTTTTAGGCCCGCAAAACAAGGGCTTCCCGGGGTCTTCCAGGTCCTATTGTTCCCTTTCTTTGTGAAATGAGGGGGTCATTAAATCGTGATATAGGGGCACAAAAGGGACAGGGGGGTTCCACCCCAGGGGGCTCCGCCCACAAAATCAGGCTGGGGTACATTTTAAACAGGGAAACCAAGGAACCAAAAAGGGGGGGGTTGCAAAACATATTTAACCAGCAGTAGATTTTGCAGTAAATCCCCAAATATCACTCTTTTGGGGAACACAACTTTTGGGTGCAGCAATTTTAAAAAACAGGAAAGCGCCCCCCCATTTTAAAAAGGGCCAAAAAATCAGCTCAAATTTTGCCCAAAAGGGGGTTGTGAGGCAGGTAAAGGAGTAGAGAGAAGGGCCCCGCGCTCCCTTCCCCCCCCCCTTGGGGCTGCGTTTAAAAAAGGGGGTGGGCTCACTAGGAGGAACGCAAAGGGAAAACATATTGGCCGAGTTTAAATGTCGTGGACGAACACGTCCCTGTCAGGGCCCAGTTGGGTCCCCCAGAGGGGGGGTTTTGAGGGGGGGGAGAAAAGGCCCCCCAAATTTAGCCTGGTTTCCCCTGTGACATGCGGCGGCTTTCTCAAATTTTGCCCAAGGGGGGGCGTTTAAGGTTTTGGGGCCTTTAGAGTTCCCGAGTTAACTCAGCGAGCACCACAGGGCCCCCCACTGACAGTTTTTCACATCCTCGTGGGTCTCCCCAAAGCGGGGTTTCCCCCCCGTATTGCAGGCCCGGGGGCTCCCCTGCACCCGCTTGGGGTCCCCACTCTGGGTGAGGGGGTCTCGTGCCCACAAACCGGGGGGCCAAGTGCCCCCGGGTTTCCCCCTCCCTCCACCTCCGGCCCGGTTGTGCAGGCGGCAAAGGGCCGCTCCAGGGGGCCCCGCCGAGCCCAGCTGCTTTCGGGGGTCCGACGCCCCTCCCCCACGTCGGCCTCCCCCGCCCTCCGTCTGCTAACTTGGTTTTCAGGGATTTAACAAGGGGGGGTCCCCCCTCGAGCAGTCCCCCTCCTTTTTCCCCTTCTTTTCCCTCACTGCAGGGGGCCCCCATCCCGACCAGCTCCGCAGAGTCTTTTCCTTATTTCTTTACAGGGCGAGTGCCGATATGGGGGCCGCTTTTTTTCTAGGTTCTCCCTGAGGTTGGGTCCCAGGGCTCTCCCCGGGGAGGGCCCCCCGCTAAAAAGACCCCTGTCGGTGTTTTCCCCGTCGGCCATACACACCGGGGTCAACGCCCCCAAGGTTTCCCCCTGTGGGTTGGGTTTTTAAAAGCAGCTTTCCCTAGGCTTTCGGGTTTGGGTTTCTTAGTAAACCCTTTTATGTTGAGGTTCCCTTTCAGGAGCCAAAGTAAAACGCGGCCATACTGGATGCCCCGCCCCGGAAGGCTATTTACTTTTTAGAAATTAAACCCGGGGGTTTGGGAAATTGGGAAAAAAAGCAATGGTTTTCCTTACTGATAAGATATTCAGAAATAATGTTTGGGCTTGGGGAAACCCTTTTTTAAAAATTGTCTTTCCTCATCAAAAAAAGTGGGTTTCAGTTTTGACCAACTGTTTGTGGGGGAAAAGTCCCTTTGTGAAAATTTTATGAAATTTCACTGAAACTCTCTGGGGAAAAAACTAGCAAAATAAACCTTTTGGAAAAGGCCTTTTATTTAAAAATTTAAAATTTTTCTGTTTTGCTTTAAAAAAAAGGGGAAAGTTTTTTAAAAATATATATATATAAAAATATAATTTTAAAATAAATTAAAATATTAAAAATATATAAAAAAATAAAAATAATAATAATATAAATATAAAAAAAAAAATTATACATAAAACCCCAGAGTCCTCTAAATTTTAAGGGGTGGTTAATTTTTAAAAATTGGGGAGAGACTATTCTAAAAAAAATCCAAAAAATCACAAATTTTTTAAAAATTTTTTTTTAAAATTTTGCAAGTGAGAAAAAAATAATTTTTTTGCTTTTGTGGCATAACCCTTGTTGGCAAATACAGCAAATCAGGGTGGGTTTTTTTAGTTTTATGAGGTTTTGCAACCCCCCATTTCAAGAGGGATTTTGGTCCACCTTTTTTTTTTTTTTTTTTTTTTTTTTTTTTTTTTTTGCAGATCATATCTGAATCACTAAGATTTTGAGGCAGGCCCCCTTGGCAAACTGGGGCTTCAAAATTTCCCTCCATAACTTTTCTATGGGATTAAGGGCTGGAGGGCTGGGGTAGGCCCCAAATCATGACCTCAATGTTTTCTTTTTTTTGACCCCCTCCTTGTTGCCCTGGGGTGTAGTTTTGGGGGCCCCGACCCCTTTCTGGAAAAACCCAGCCAAAACCCATTTGTTAGGGGTTGTTCACATGGGATTTTAAATCGGGCTTCACATCTGCTTTTTCCCCCTCCTCTGGACGGAAACCCCGAACAGATTTTAAAAAAATGAGCATTGTAATTTTTCCCTTTCAATCTATGAGGAAAAACGCACGGCTTTTACAAGGGGAGATCCCCGGGGTGGGTTTCCCTCCTGCCTGTCGGGCCCGTCTTTGAAAAAATGACATGCAAAACTTTTCAAAAAGGAGCCGGCGGGAGAGGGGGCCACGCAGCGGTGATCTCTCCGTTTAAAAACCCCTGCGTGTTTCCCCCAAACCCCCAGGGATTTAAACCACTTCTAAATTTTTAGAAAGGGGTCCTTTGGTTTCCCTTCCCGTTGTTCCCCCATATGCATCAAATGAGTTTATACTGAGAGTCAAAACTCCGTGTGAACAACCCCTTAATGTTCTAGCGGAGGGAAGGAGGTTGTCATTCAGGATTTTACAGTACATGGCTCCATCGTTTCCCCCATTGATGGGGTGAAGTAGTCCTGTGCCCTTAGCAGAGAAACACCCCCAAAACATAATGTTTCCACCTCCATGCTTGACAGTGGGGATGGTGTATTTTGGGTTATGGGCAGCATTTCTCTTCTTCCAAACACGGCCAGTTGAGTTAAGGCCAAAAGAGCTAAATTTTTTGTCTCAACTGACCACAGCACCTTCTCCCAATCACTCACAGAATCATCCAGGTGTTCATTGGCAAACTTCAGACGGGCCTGCACATGTGCCTTCTTGAGCAGGGGGACCTTGCGGGCACTGCAGGATTTTAAACCATAACAGCGTAATGTGTAATCAGTGGTTTTCTTGGTGACTGTGGTCCCAGATACCTGAGATCATTAACAAGCTCCCCCAGTGTAGTGTTAGGATGAGCTCTCACCTTCATGATCAAGGATACCCCATGAGGTGAGATTTTGCATAGTGCCCCACATCAATGTCGATTGAGTCATTTTATATTTCTTCCATTTTCTTACTGTTACACCAACAGTTGTCTCCTTCTCACCCAGCGTCTTACTTACGGTTTTGTAGCCCATTCCAGCTTTGTGCAGGTCTATGATCTTGTCCCTGACATCCTTAGAAAGCTCTCTGGTCTTTCCCATGTTGTAGAGGTTAGAGTCTGAGTCTGTGGACAGGAGTCTTTTAGGCTATGTTCACACGGCGTAATTGGGTCACGTACAGTACATGCCGCAATACGCTGGGTGATTTGGGAGTCGTGCTGATCAGTAAAATAGCACTCCTTCCCTATTATGCCCTGCCATGTACCCAAACAGCAGTTTACACCCACATATAGGGTATTGCAGTACTTAGAAGCATTTGTGTAACAAATTTTGGGGTGCTTTGCCCCCACCCCCTTCCGGGATTCCTTGCGGCTGTATTAGTAAAAAATAAAAAGGGTGGTAATGCTGTTATCACTCACTCCTATGCTATCAAGGCAGAGTATTCGCCTCAAAAAGAGAGTTCCACCTATTGGTGACTCGCCCTAATGCGTAACACAGTTTCTAACCTCATAAAACAAACAAATATTGCCAGATAAGATGTTCCACCTTAAGTTGATAGTTTCCTTTTGTTCCTGGCATGTTTCTCCCTCAATGTGCAGCCCTCTTCGTTGCCATCAGTCCTTTTATATATTCAGCAATGAGGGGCTTTCCAAACCTCTAGAAACACCTGTAAATGAATTGGTTCGCCTGAAAGTACCTAAATGATGATAGAAACTTCTCTACGGCATCCCTGTTATTCCAATGCACATGCACGGCACCTGGAGATACATGGAGAAGATGCATCTCCATGTCAGTGACATACGAGTGCGCTGGCACATAGATGGAAAAAAACATGACATTGCAGATTATGCAACATATTAACCTTTCGGTGTATATTAGGTTAGTCTCCATGTTAACGAGGCCCAAAAACGCACCAGGGCTGAATGGGAAAACTATCAGTCATAAAATATGAAATGATACCCCCGCGCACAATAGGGGACGTGTAATAAGGAGGCAATGTCCCACTACTGAAATACGCCTGTGCGAAATGGTGTAGGGAATATATGGAGATTAAAACATTGTGTATGTTATATCAGTGCAATGTAAAGGCTAAAGAAACAAAAGTAATTTCTGAATGTGTACTATGGATAATCAATTGATGGGGGCCCAGAAATATAAATGCCCACTCGTGTGCATAGGTCACAACTGGTTTCTATAGAAACAGATAATCAGTTTGTCACAATGAAAAGGATACCACATTCCTTCCTTAGGTAATATGCAGTATGAACTCGGGTGACTCGCCAATAGGTGGGTACGCCCTTTTCAGGGTGTTTACTTTGCCTTGATAGGGCAATATAGGGGTGAGTGATGGGAATAGCGTCATCACCTTTTTTGTTTTGTCTATACTCTATATCTATCTTTATCTTAAATTGTGCTATTATTTGCTGCATGTGTTCTTGTCTCATTAATGATTTTTTTTATTAAACAATTTTGTGTGGTATAACTATCTTACATGCAGAAATTTAATTTTGAAAATGGCAAATTATTTCCTAAATTTTGACATCTTCACAAACAGACTGTATTAACCAAAATTTATTTCAAAAAAATTTAAAAAAAATTTTTCAAAAACATTAAATAGTAAAAAAATTGTTTTTTCAAAAGGGACACAGTCTGATTAAGAAAATAGGTCCATATCCGGTCAAAACTGTCTCTAAGGGGCTAATAACAAGTTTATACAAAAACAAGTAGTGTTTTTCCAAAAATAAGCCCCCCCCAAAAAAAAAAGCCCTAGCCTGATTTTTTTTTTTTTTTTTTTTTTTTTTTTTTTTTCTTCCACAGATTCTTGGAGTCTGCTTTAAATATAAGCCCTAGTTAGTCAGCACCTCCTGGGCAGTGCTGTTTCCGAGCCCCGCCCATCCCGTTAAACAACCTGTTAGAATGGAGGTTTTGGGGAAACCTCCAGTGCTTTCAGGCTGAGGGGCCTGAGTATGTACATACTGTGTGTGTGTGTGAGATATACACATACACAGTACATAACCATAACTATAATCTGAAACCATGGAGTGTGGTGTCTATTCTTTCAGTGCCTTATCTTGAAAGTGTGGCATGCTGGGAACTACAAGTCCCAGTGGCCACACTTTAAGATAAGTGATTGTGTGTGTATACATTGAACTTTCACTTACACATTGCACTCTATGGCCTGCGCTAAAGGACCTGTGATGAGACATGCGACACTGACATCTCAGGTCCTTCAACCTGGAAAACACTGGAGGTATGTACACACACTGCATACCCTATAGTCCAAAATCATGGGGGGGGGGGGGGGGGTTGTATGTGTGTGTTGATGTATATCATGTATATTATAATATATATATATGATATATAATATATATAGTATTATAAGATATTATATATATAGATATATATGATATATATAGATAGATATTAGATAGATATATGAATAGTATATATATATATATATATATATACACACACACACACACACGCTGGTACTTGTAGTTCCTCAGCAGCTGCCAAGGAACTAAATGTCCCAGCATTCAGCATCTGCACCCATAGTGTTTTAAAAAAAAAAAAAAAAAAAAACAGCCCTAGCCAAAAATAAGCCCTAGCCCCTTTATTTAAAAGAAAAAAATGTAAGACCCTTTCTTATTTTTGGGAAAACACGGTAGTAGGAGAAAATTTGAAATTCCCTCGTAACATGTTGCATTTCTAAAACTAATACCATCATGAGTCTGCAGTTAAAAGGGAAAGTACTTGCCGATCTTACCAAGCTGTTGGATTGGACTACAGTGGAGGAGGAGGATGGGGGGGAACTACACTAAGAGGGTTGTCAATTGAAACATAGGAATAGATTCTAAAACTCAAATTTACGGTATATTTGGCAACGTTTTTATGTCCTAGTTACCAGTATGCAGTATATAGTGCAGGCATAAACAAAATGGAAAGGTTAATTAAAAAAAATAAAAATACAAAGCAAGGCCTCAAAATGTTAGGGCTTGTTCACACGACGTGTTTGATCCTTTTTACGGATCCGTTTTTGAGGAGTGAAAAGCGCATCTTTAAAGCGGATCCGAAAAACGCAACAGTTGATACTTTATTTGGATCCGTATTGTATGCTTTTCGAGTTGCGTTTCACGGATCCGCTTTCCGGATGCATTTTGATCGCTCTCTCTCTCCAGCTGCCGATGCCCCGTCGCTTTTCGCATCCACTTTCAGCATGCTAAGCGCAGCTGATACGTACCCGGAGTGTGAAGCGCTTTTGGACAGGTGCCAAAAGCGGGCTCCATTATCTCCTATGGGCTTTCATTTGCGTAAACCGCAATAAGAATTGACTTGTCAATTCTTAAAGCGGATGCAAAAAGTGTAGTGCAGGAGAGCCCTCAAAAGCGCATCGCTGATCTACCGTGAGAACAGCGATGCGCTTTTGCCATTGAACTCAATGTTAATCACGCTGACAATTGTTAGATCCATTTTGCGGATCCGTAAAACGGATCACAAAAACGTCGTGTGAACAAGCCCTTAGGATTAAAAAAAAAAAAAAAAAAAAAAAGTAACCTGCATTTTCTGTTTTCAAGACCTAACAGTACAAATAGATGTGAACAAATCAGTTAGTAGCCACTAAGACATCTGCTGAATATGGATTTAGCACGTTATACCTACCCCATAAAAAAAAAGAGAAGCAATTGTAAAGAGTGGCGGCTCGAATGAAAGTGTTGCTCTGTTATGAATCGTCTATATAGACCGCATGTGAAGATGATGGTGGAACCTTTGTCAATTGTCATTCCAGATTTGAGGGAACATCATTTTATCTTCTCTATAATTTATTTGCTGAAAAGAAACCTTTGTGAACATGCCTTAGGGTGCGTTCTCACGGCACAGGACAAATGCCGGCAGGTTTGCCAGCCAGTATTCGTCCTGGGGGGGGGGGGGGGGGCTTTTCTCCCCCCTTCACATTGGCTTGCAGAGATTCCGTCTGGAAACCGGACGGAAGGTTGTGCAAGCACAATGTTTTGCGGCCGGACCACGGGCAGCAAACCCGCCGGATGGAAAACCCGTGCAGGGGGGACTGCTGCACGGGTTTTCCATAGAGCACCATTGTGCTCGTTTTCGGCCAGTTTTTCAGGCGGTCTGAAAAAAAAACGCAAGCCGCCCGAAAACCCGTGCCGTGGGGACATGCCGTAAAGTGTTACTTCTATATTTTTTAGCCAAGGATTCCTGCTTAGCTTAGTAGGCACAACAAAAAAGGTCATTTTAAGGGTTAAAGAACTGGATGTAAAATGCTAACTCACATTTTAATTTGTTTTTCAGGTGACAATTGTTGGTATAGTAAGGCATGCAGAAAAAGCTCCAACGAACATTTTATATAAAGTAGATGACATGACTGCAGCACCAATGGATATTCGACAGTGGGTAGACACAGATGTAAGGCTTTTTCTGTTATAATTCTTTTCAGAGGTTTCACCATAAAATAGTAATTTTACAGGTTCATCCTTTTGTGGCAATTTTAACTCTAAAAATCACCAAATCTTCTATGTATGTGGTATTTGTTGTTCCTAGGTTTGATCACTTAAATTAAGAAATGTGTTGCACTTGCAGGAAGCAAGCCATGAAAATGTAGTGGTACCTCCTGGAAGTTATGTGAAAGTGTCTGGTCATCTTCGCTCATTTCAGGTAGAACTATTAAGTTTTTACACTGTACGTGTACAGGCACAGTTTCAGGATTCAAATCTTGGAACTACTAATTTTACATTAAATACACAATGTTCAAAACTGCGTGTTTGTGTTCTTGAAATGTATGATATGT
Source organism: Phyllomedusa bahiana (assembly GCA_025379985.1). Taxonomy (NCBI): domain Eukaryota; kingdom Metazoa; phylum Chordata; class Amphibia; order Anura; family Hylidae; genus Phyllomedusa; species Phyllomedusa bahiana. Next base: position 123,824 of record JAODAL010003998.1, read on the forward strand.
CTATCACACACATACAGGGGCTTCTCAATAAATTATCATAACAGCCAAAACATTTTTTTTCAGTAATTCAATTCCAAAAGTGAAACTCATATAGTCGTTACAAACAGAGTGAACTTTTTCAAGTGTTTGTTTTTGTTGATCTTGATGATTTTGGCTTACAGCCAAGGAAAACCCAAAAGTCATTATCTCACAAAATTAGAATGTTGGCCAAATGAAGGAAAATGCGCCAAATACTTGGCGGGGACTCCTTTTTGCATGAATGACTGCATTAGTGCGGCGTGGCATGGAGGCGATCAGCCGGTGGCACTGCAGAGGTGTTATGGAAGCCCAGGTTGCGTTGATAGCAACCTTCAGCTAGTCTGCATTGTTGGGTCTGGTGTCTCTCCTATTCCTCTTGACAATAAACCTATAATAATTCTCTATGGTGTTAAGGCGTGGTGAGTTTGCTGTCCAGTCGAGCACAGTGATTATTAAACCAGCTATTGGTACTTTTGGCAGTGTATACAAGTGCCAAGTTCTGCTTGAAAATGAAAATTACATCTCCAAAAAGCTTGTCGGCAGAGGGAAACATTAAATGCCCTACAATTTCCTGGTAGACAACTGCGCAGACTTTTGTCTTCATAAAACACAGTGGACCTACACCCACTGACGACATGGCTCCCCAAGCCATCACTGATTGTAGAAACTTCACACTAGACCTCAAGCAGCTTAGATTGTGTGCGTCTCTCCACTCTTCCTCCAGATTCTGGGACCTTAATTTCCAAATGAAAGTAAATTTTGCATTTCATCTGACACCACCACCATGGACCATTGAGCAACAGTACAGTTCTTTTTCTCCATGGCTCAGGTAAGACACTTCTGGCGTTGTCTATTGGTCATGTGTGGCTTGACACACGGAATGCGACACTTGTAGTCCATGTCCTGGATACGTCTGTGTGTGTGTGTGTGGTGGCTCTTGAAGCACTTACTCCAGCAGCAGTCCACTCCTTGTGAATCTCCCCCCCCCCCCCCCCCCCCATTTTTGAATGGTATTTTCTTAACAAGCCTATCAAGGCTGTGGTTATCCTGGTTGCTTGTGCACCTTTTTGTACTACACTTTTTTTCCTTCCACTCAACTTTCCATGAACCTGCTTTGATACAGCACTCTGTGAACAGCTATGACCTTTTATGACTTACCCTTCTTGTGGAGTGTGTCAAGGATTGCCTTCTGGATATCTGTCAAGTCAGCAGTCTTCCCCATGATTGTGTCGCCTACTGAACCAGACTAAGGGACCTTTTTAAAATGCTTAGGGAAGCCTTTGCAGGTGTTTGGGGTTAATTATTCTAGTTGTCTGAGATAATGACTTGGATTTTGGGAAAAAAAGTTCACTCTGTTTGTAATGACTCAATATAATGAGTTTTGGAATTGCTAGTCCCAAAAAAAAACAATTTAGCAGATGCTAATTTATCGAAGTGTGTGTGTATGTGGTTATATATATATATATATATATATATATAGATATATATATATATATATATATATATATATATTCTATCGTGTATACACACAGCTTGAAGTGTTAAATTCATTAAGGTCTCCTAATATATTTGTTTCTCTTTTTAACCAGAATAAGAAAAGTGTTGTAGCATTTAAGATTGCACTTATTGAAGACATGAATGAATTCGTATCTCACATGTTGGAAGTCGTTCAGGCTCACATGAGTCTCAATGCGCAGAGTCCTGTAAGTTTACGATGTGCATAAACCAAGTGGTTTCTGTTCTTTTGATACAAGAGTGATCTGTTGCGTATATGATTCAAAACCGAATACATTTATCTCTATCCCATGTTCAGCACCGCTCCAGGCAAAGTCCTTAATGCCAAGGAATAACAAAACTGCCTGTTGCTGCTGAACTCCACAGAAGTTGCCTTTCAGATAAAGGCTGTGGTCCATGTGTAGAAGTGAGCAGCTAAAAGGAGGGTAGAGCTTTCAGAGGGTGGGGAGAACGTAGTGTGTGGTGTGGATTTAAATGTTGCTCAGGTGTGTGTGCTTGTGTATTGCTAACTTTGTTAATGCAGTGATGTTTTTCCTATACGTGTGTGTTTGTGTGTATATATTATAAATGTGTATAACTTTTTGCCTCTTTAATCTAGTCTGGAGCAGGAGGAACTTCCATGGTGCTGAGTACACCTGGACGCGTAGGAAATACTGGTGGAACCTTGACTGGAGGAAATGATATGCAGACAAATGGACTGACGCCACATCAAAGTCAGGTAACAAAGTGTATAGATTTTACCGTCGGACATTTCTGCAATGACATGCTTATATGCCTTTCAATGCAAAATCTCCATCAGCTTGGTATGTTAATTCCCAAAGAATGCCATATGTGTATATCCTTGTAATCGCATAAGCTGCATCTGTGCAATCAACATGGGAGTAAGCCTAATATAACTGGTCCTTGCCTTTTGCGCCTTAGATGCTTTGATCAATAGCAACCACGGCATCTAATAGCTTTAACAGAAGAGGGCTCCTTCTCTGAACCCATGCCTGCTATAGACCTATATCTTAGGCTAGGTTTTTGGCATTCTGTTAGATTGCCTGTCTATTTTTAGTGACTGGCAATAGTGGCATAATGCATTAGTAAGTAAAATCTAGCTACATCGACAGAAATATTTTGGCTCTTTCAGTGAAGCAACACAAAAAATACTTGTTTTAGTTGTGCAAGAGAGAGTCCTTTATTCCCCTTCCTGCAAACCATGTGATGCCCATTGATCACATGGGCTCAGTGGACGTTTTGTCATCACAGTGGGTGTGCTTTGAAACCAGGCTTGGCTTAAACACTCCCCTGTAGTAGGTGTGACCAGAGCAGAGAATGACATAGCTGTCTTTAGTGACTCATCAGTCACTTTGTAAATATAGATGTTGACAGGAATGCAATCCTTCAAATACAGACCTGGAGGGGGATGGTGTATATAGTGACTCATCGCTGCTAGAGTCTAGGTGCGTTCATTTTTGTGTACTGTTTTTACCTCTTCTGATAGGAGGTGATGTCTTTTTGATAAATTTGCTCAATAGACCTTTTCACCTGGTCAGAAGACTTGTATTGTTTGGCTGAATGTGCATTAGGACCTCTGAGGTTATCCAGCAGCAGTCAAAAAAAAAAGTCTGCTTCATGCTCTATATAGTAATGGTGCCTGGGTAAAATAAGATGCCACCCTGATATCACTTGGTGCAGGGATTATACCACATCCCTAGAGCAGGCACACCGCTTTCCTATGATCAAAAACTGATTGCTGTGGGGGATGTGATGTGAGTTACAATGATGGGATAGCTTTGTAACTGCTGTGGGGGACACATACGTAGAAACAATTTTATATTTGTACATATATTATAGAATCAAAATATTTTTTACCGTGTTACAAAACTGTTTGGTCCACTGTACTAAGCACAGCCTGCTGCAGGCAACCGGGAAGTGACCTGGAACAAGATGCAGGGGACATGAGGTGTACATGTCTGAGAATGATGGGTGTACAGGGCATGTCTCAACGGTGCTTGGAGGATTAGGGAGTGGGTCCTGGATTGTACCTGCAATGCACTGTGGGACTTGTAGGAAAGCGTTTACTGATGCTTCCACAAGCAGGCAATTTCTCTGCAAAAAGTGGATCTCATGATAAATGAATAAGGAGGCCAAAGAAAATGAGGCTAGTGGAATATCTTTACTTTTCAAAATAAATGCTGTTTATAGTTTTCTATGAAATTATTAAACTCCTGCATAATCCGTTTAACAACCTTGAATGGAAAATTGGGGAAAAAATTGCCAACGGACCTTTATAATATACGTTTAATGTTCTAAACAAACATACTAAAATAACCACATGAAGTATCAAAACAAATAGCATGTGAGCATGTATTGGAAACCGTGGCTAAATCTTTAACCCCTTAACGACCCTGGATGTATGAGTACGTCCCAGGGCCGCTGAGACCCCCTCCCTCCCGCCCAGTGGTCAAGCACCCTAGGGGGATTCAATGTTGGTGAAAAAAATAAAGTTTTAAAGTACAAAAAAAGTATTAAAAGTTCAAATCACCCCCCTTTCTCCATTTTACAAATAAAATCATTAAAATAATAAAAAAGTTACACATATTTGGTATCGCCGCGTCTGAAAAAGTCCGATCTATAAAAATATAACATCATTTATCCCGTACGCTAAACACTGTTGAAGAAAAATTCCAAACAGCAAAATTGCGTTTTTTGGTCATTTTACATCACTCAAAAAATGGAATAAAAGTGATCAAAAAAGTCGCATGCATTCCAAACTGCTAGCGATAATTAGTACACTTCAGCAACAAATGCACCCTCACTGACGTCCGTAGATGTTAGTACAAAAAAGTTATTGGTCGCACAAAATGGCGCCGCAGCGCAAATTTCAAAAGTAGAAAATGTTTGGAAATTTTTTTACGGTACCAAAACATAACGGAAACCCTACATGTTTTGTATTGCCGGATGCGTATCAACCTGTAGAATACAGATAACACATATTTACCGAAGATTGAACACCGTTAAAGCAAAACACCCGGAAACATGGCGCAAATGTTTTTTTCCCCACAATTTGTCCCACTTGGAATTTTTTGGCGGTTTCCCAGTATATTCTATAATACAGTGAATAACACCATTAGAAAGTACATCTTGTCCGCAAAATAAAAGCTCTCATATTTCTATGTAGGTGGAAAAATAAAGTTATGGCTCTGGGAAGGCGAGGAGGGAAAAACAAACGTGTCAACAAAAAAAATAGCCGGGTCCTTAGGCTATGTTCACACGGCTTAAAATGGGCCATATTTCGGTCCGTAATTACGCGGTTAATTGCGCAAATTACGGGCTGAAAACGGCCCATTCATTACAGTAATCCACAGTTCTCATAGAGAACTATGGATTACGTCTCCTCTCCCTGCTCGGCGAATCCACCGGGCGGGGAGATAAGTGACATGTGAATTACCAGCGGCGTATACGCGCCGCTGGTAATGCAAGTCAAGGGGCCGACGAAGTGCCGGCCCCGCCACTCACTCCCGCCCTGCCCCGTCCACACGGCGTAATTGCGGGGTGTAATTACGTCCCACAGTTACGCCGTGTGGCCGGGGGAGGGAGCGGGGGGCCGGCACCTTGCCGGCCCATAGAGAATCACTGCTACGTCGCTAGAAAGTGACATGTGAATTATCTCCCCCCTCGGCGTATTCGCCGACCAGGGAGAGGAGACGTAATCCATAGTTCTCTATGAGAACTGTAGATTACCGTAGTTACTGGGACGGATTCAGCCCGTAATTTCTGCACTCCGGCGCGTAATTACGGACTGAATTACGTCCCGCAGATGGCCGTGTGAACATAGCCTAAAGGGTTAATAAGACTTCTGTGAAAAGCTGAAGCAGTTGGTAATTGTGATTAAACATGAATTTAGCTTTTTATTTCACTCGGTATTGTGCTGCTCTTTTTCTCCTGAGTATATACCTCATTAATGTGTTGGCTGCCCATAGTAATTAACTAGATTTCCAACATCTATATTTCAAGAGGTGATTGAATTAGTGTTTTGTATTTACCGTTTTTTTATGACTTGTCTCTTGTCTGAACTGTGACCTTAAACTCTATGTAAAGAACAGGCATCCTTTAAAATATCATTCAACAAAACCATTTTTTTTCTGTCCCCGTGGTAGGTTTTAAGTCTTATTAAAAGCTGCAAAGGAAATGAAGGCATGGGGTTTGATGAATTAAAGGCAAGGCTTCATGGAATGAATGTTGCTACCATTAAGTAAGTAAACTAACTATGGGTATTTCATGACAACCCCAGGGTACAGAATTGTGCAGAAAAGTCTTCCTATCTTACATTGTTTTAAATGGTTAATGAGATTTAGAATATAGTAGATCGCTGTAGTAGTAAAGCCAGAAACCCATGTGGTTTTCTATTCGAACATTCTAGCTTCTTTACCTAAAATACATTGCAATATTTTAGCAGCAAACCTGTTAATCTGAAATAAAGTACACCAGAGAGACTTATAACTGGGCTCCTAAGTGCTTATGTAACCTTTAAAAGCTGCTATTCTATGACACACTATACTGCTATTGAAGTAAATAGCTGTTTCGCTGTTTCCTTGGCCAAATAGCACAGAGGTTGGGGTTGGAAATATTTGATCCCTTGCTGATTTTGTAAGTTTGCACACTGACAGACATGAACAGTCTATAATTGGGGGCAGGTTAATTTTAACATTTAGAGAATATCAAAAGAAAATCCAGAAAATCACATTGTATAAATTATATAGATTTATTTGCATTTTGCTTAGAAAATAAGTATTTGATCCCCTAGCAACCATTAACGGCGCTTTCACACAGCGCAGTTTTGGTGCAGTTTTAACGACTCTCCAATTAAACTGCCTTTACTACCAGCAAGCTTCTTTCAGTTGTCTAAATTGTTCAAAAAGGTGTTTTAAGTAAGTAATCAATTACTGTTTCAAGTCTTGTGGATTACAAACGCACTAATTAATCCATCTCTTTCCAAACAGTTTAGATAAGTGAAAGAAGCTTGCTGGTAACAAAGGCAGTTTAATTGGAGTGCAGTTAAAACTGCACCGAAACTGCGGTGTGTAAACACCCTAAGGCCTCGTTCACACGGCTTATTCTGGGACTGATTGGAGCCGAACTGCGCGCCGTATTTGCGCGGCAGTACGGGTCCAATCCGTCCCAGTAACTACGGTAATCCCCAGTGCTCATAGAGAACTGTGGATTCCGTCTCTTCTCCCCGCTCGGCGAATCCGCCGCGGGGGGAGAAAGTGACGTGAATTATTTACGCCATGTACGCGCCATAGATAATGACAGTCTATGGGGCCGGCGAGCTGCCGGCCCCCGCCCCGCTACACGGCTGCCGGCGTAATTGCGGGCGTAATCAACACATTACCTGCTTTAAAAGACAGCTGTCTTAAATAGTCACCTTTATAAAAGACTCCTGTCTACAGACTTAATCAGTCAAACTCTAACCTCTACAACATGGGCAAGAGCTTTCTAAGGATGTCGGGGACAAGATCAGAGAAATGCACAAAGGTGGATTGGGCTACAAAACTATAAGTAAGACGCTGGGTAAGAAGGAGACAACTGTTGGTGCAATAGTAAGAAAATGGAAGAACTTCTGGCACAGGCTGGTGATGTCATCAGGCAGTGTGAGGACATCGCACGCTGCCTGTGCCGGAGACTCTGGAAGGTCGCATGTCTACTTGCGGCACTCCGGAGTTCTATTGTGGAGCCGGGAGCGCTCGCTCTCTGCTCCGCAATAGAGGCTTCGGCTCTGCGCTCCGGGAGGAGTCGCATACAGCTGAAGCAATCCCCGCCGGTGCCAGGGATATGGCAGTGCCCGGAAGGGGACCGGAAAGTCAGCTGTATGCGCTCCCAGGAGTCACATGCAGCTGTGAAGATCGCTGACAGCGTCCGCGACACCGCAGCGCCCGGACGCTGTCGGCTGTCCCTGGCTTGTCGTTCCAGTCCCCGTTCGTAACTAGGGGACAGACGTAAGTCAGGGACTGCCTGTAATTATTTCCTTCACTGTAGTTGAAGGCGCCAGTTAGTAATTGAGCACTTTTCCATTGCTATAATGCTCATTGGTTAATGTCTGCTCCAGTCAGTTACAAGCTTTATTACCCACTGAGCATTTTCCTTTGCAGTGAAGAAAAATTTCTTGTTGCATAGTATGACTGACAGAGGATTAACTTCAAATGCAATTTGTTTTTTAAAAGCGAGATCCTATTGATGTGTACCTTCTGCTTTCAGAAATGCTTTGGACTTCCTCAGCAATGAAGGCCACATTTATTCAACCGTGGATGATGACCATTTCAAGTGTACAGATGCTGAATGATATCACATTAACAATGGGAAGCAGAAATAAATGCTTATATTGGAATGCAGTCATGATGGCCTTTATAAGCTGCCTATTATGCATCCCATTTGAAAAGACTTTCTTTAAAGTGTAGATTTCTTTTTACTGAGAAATGTTCTTTCTGGAAACTCATGTTAAAGAGGTTTTTTAGGCTTTAAAGCTTTATAATCAAATGTTAAAAATTATATTTTGGCCCACTGAGTTATGAGCCCATCTCCTTCTAAGCAACCACTTTCTGCATAGTGTAAATTAATTTCGCAAAGGGGAAAAATTGGGGACTGGAGTCTTTGAAAACCTCTTTAACAGAGGCACAGTAAGAGCTTTACTAGAAAGGTTTGTAAATAGTTTTTCACACACACAAATAAAAGCCTTTTAAAAACGGTGTATGAGTTGTGCGTCAAATGATTCAAACAGCTGAAAAGGAGGTGGTAGTGGTGTCGCTGTACATAAATTCTGCTTATGTTCACGTTTTATCTTTTTAGGATTGAGGTTGGTTTCTTTGAGTTCTGAAGGTAGCCCAAAACAGGCTCCAAACTAGTAACACATCAAACATTAATCCCTAAAGTTACTATATAAGCCCCTTCCCGACATTGAATGTATGCATACGTCTTGGCGATCGCGCGGGCTTTTAAGCGAGCCCCGCACGATCACGACATGGGACCAGCGGTATATTAAAGCTGGCCTCATGCCGCATCACCCACGGTGTTCTAAAAACCCCTTAGTCACCCCTCCTGCTTGCTTTGGGCGTGCTGCCGCACGATAGTGTCGTACAGTCAATCTCCTACCATATGGCCCGGGAAGTGAAAGTCACTATCCCAGGTCGTCCTGGACGTCACTATGCCCACAATGCAATGTGGGCAAGGTGATTGACTAGATTGCCCATGGCTACCAGTACAACCGACGGCTTGCAATCGCTGATGTAACTGGTCTGCCATGTAACAGCAATCTGAATATTGGCAGATACAAATCCCCTATGGGAAAAGTTATATGAATAAAAAAAAAACAAAAAAAACCACAAACGCAAAAAATAAAATAAAAACACATACACCGCTCTTACAAACGGCAATTGCCCCCAAAAAGATCAAAAATACGACCTGTCCTATTAACCCACATGGTGGACGCTGTTAAAAAAAAAAAATTTAAAAAAAATTGCGATTTTTGTTCAGAAAATGGAATAAAAAGCAATCAAAAACTCAAACGCCAAAGTTGTACCAATTAAAATGTCAGTTCATTCCCATAAAAAAAAACAAAAATACAAGATCCTTCACAGCCTCTATACGCAGAAAAATAAAGTTATGGCTCTCAGAAGACAGCGATGCATAAAAATTGTGTTTACACAATAAACACTTTTTTTTATTTTTTTTTAATAGTGCTTCAAAATAAAAAAAAGTTATGGCTCTCAGACTGTGCAAAAACGTGTTTTACTTTTTGATTGTGTTTTTATTGTGTAAAAGCAGTAAAACATAAAAAAAATACAAATTTTGGTATCGCTGCAATCTTATCGACCTACTGAGTAAAGCTAGCATGTCACTGCAATTGTACGGACACCACACACACACTCACTCACTCACTCTCTCACACTCACTCACTCTCTCACACTCACTCACTCTCTCACACTCACTCTCTCACACTCACTCACTCTCTCACACTCACTCACTCACTCTCCTCACCTCACGTCACTCACTCTCTCACCGATTTCCACCTCCCATGACGCACTCACTCTCATTCTCACACTCAAACACGACACTCAACTCTCCTCTCACACACTCACTCACTCACATCACTCGACACTCACACATCACTCACTCTCATCACTCACTACTCTCATCACCTCAACTCACACACTCACACTCACACACTCACACACTCACTCTCTCCAACTCACTCTCTCACACGACTTCACGACTCACATCTCTCACTCACTCTCATCACTCTCTCACAACATCACTCACACTCTCTCACACTCTCTCACACTCTCTCTCACACTCTCTCACACTCTCACACTCTCACACACTCTCCACACTCTCTCTAACCTCTCTCACATCTCATCTCACTCTCCTCACTCACTCTCCACTCTCTCACTCTCGTCTCACATCTCTCTCCTGTGACATTTTATACCCATATACGTTGCAAACACGTAAAAATGAAGCCCAAAAAACAATGACATAGCTGCATTTGGGGTGACTTCTGGAAGGTTTCATCTGTTTTGGTACTTTGGGGGCTAAATAAATGTGACAGGGCACCCACCAAAATCTGCGTTCCAAAAGCCAAATAGCGCTCCCTCCCTTGTACGCCCTGCCATGCGCCCAAACAGCAGTTTACACCCACATGTAGGGTATTGCCGAACTTGGAAGAAATTGCGGAACAAAATTTGAGATGCTTTTTTTCCCAGGATTCATTGTAAAAATTCAACATTTTCAGCTAAAATTGCAGATTGTTGGGAAACAAATTTTCATTTTCCTAGCCTAATGCTAAAAAAATTTGTGAAACACCTGTGTGGGTTGATATACTCACTATACTCCTGGATATATTCCTTAAGGGGTGTAGTTTCCAATATGGGGTGTTTTCAAGGGTGTTGATTAAATTTTAGCACCTTAAGGTGTCCGCAAACCTGAAAGGGCGCCTAAATAAAATCGTAATGAAAAATGAACCCCCAGAGTCTGTTAGGTCTTCTCCTATTTCTGGGGCTTGAGGTATGAGGCCAAATAGCGCGCTAGGGCCACATAATGGGATATCTCTGAAAATGGCACAATCTGGGGAATCGATATTAAGTTGCATTTCCCTGATCACATCTACCATGTTCTTGTGAATAATTGCTAAAAATTTAAAATCTGCATAAAGTGAAATTTTGAAATTGCACCCCCACTTTGCTTTAATTCCTGTGAAAAACCTATTGGTTTAATAAATGTCCTAAATGCAGTTTGTGAATACTTTAAGGGGTGTGTAAGTTTTCTTTTAGGGGTAATATAACATAACATTCCATACAAAATCGTGTTAGAACTGGACTGGTCCCTAAAAAAAAGTATATTGCAAATTTTCTTAAATTACTAAATTTCTAATCCCCCTATTTTCATTAAAAAAAAGACATTTAAAAAAATGCCAACCTACAATAGACCTATAGTAGATGTTAAAGGGGTGTTATCGTTTCATTAAATGGTCTTCAGAATAAGGGGACAGTGAAAACAAGCAACTTTGCAATTGGATGTCATTAGCAAAGCTGCCTTGTCTCACAATGCCCTTATCTTGTGTTTTTTTATTTACACTGATATCCAAGTGTGGGTCTAATATCCCTCCTGATCCCTCCTGCCCTTCGCAATTCTCTTAGCAGAAAGAAGCTCAATTTACATTCTGTACAGCCCCTGGGTGGATTCACGAGCTGTGTGTCTGACACAGAGTTAGGGGCCGTAGGCATATTCACTGTTTCCCTCACCTAGCAGACAACAGACCTGCAGCAAGATTTGTACAATGAGAAAACAATGACAGTTTTGACCTATTTCCTAACTCTCCACGCAGCATACATGCAAGTTCTGTGCCATTCTCAGAAAGCAGGAAACATCTCCAGCTTTTGAGAGATCAGTGCTCAGATTAATTGAATGGCAGCCTGTGGTATTATACAGCTCTTATAAAATAAGACCTGATAGTGAGAGACACAGTGATAAGTGGACTCAGAGGGGAGTGGGGGGAGTCCTCAGGCCAGTCATTGAAAGAAGGGGGGATGAAATGTCCACCAGGCTTGGAGGGGAAGAACGCCCCTGCAATCACAGGAGCAGGGAATGCTGAGATAAGTGAGAATCAGCCGAAGTAAGTAAGCGATACCCATCCCCTTTAAACTATTTGAGTGGAATAACTGTCTATTCCGCAGAAATTATGAAATTTGAAAATGGTATATTTTTTACAAATTTTTTTACGATGCATTATATTATATCATAAATAAAAAACAAGGAATTTTTTTTTGGACCAAAATATCTTACTACCTTAAAGCACAGTGTGTCGACTGAAAATTCTCAGAATCCCCTGGATATAGGTTGAAGTGTCAAAAAGTTATTCTCCCATAAAGTGACATGTCAGTTTTAAAAAAATGGGGCTCTGTCAGAGGAGCCAAAACTGGCTCCAGCGGTAAGGGGTTAATTGGTTCTAGGGCAACCATTCGAAGTTAAAAATAATTGCAGCTTAAGACCCATCAGTCTGGAAGGCTAGTAATTTGTCTCTGAATCTCCCAAAAATGAGAGAAAAAGTTTAAAGACAAATGAGCACAAATCTGATTCAGATAAAGCAAGTCTTTACCATAAAGTGACTCAAAAGGTGTAATGTTCCTCATCTTTAGCCTCTTAGCCAGCCAGTACTCTTTATTAAAAAAGAGGGGAAAACGTCCTGAAATGGCTGTTTGCATATGGGTAATGGGCTGGCTTTAAATTGGCTCATGTTTTCAGGCTCTTTGGTAGGTTGGATATGGCTTTAAGAAACTCTGCTTCCAATAGGATTTGCTATCGTCCTAGCTCTTGTAAACATATCTGAATATACCACAAGTGACCGAGTTGGTGTAAGCTGTAAACAAATTTGGGTTGGTACAGGAGTTTTTTGGGGTTCTTTTCATTATGTAGAGTATAGTCTGCCAAGGAAATTTAAATACAGCTATTCTCAACTGATGTCCAAATAAGCAATCTATCCCGACACAGGTAAAGAGCAGGGCAAGACATGTGAAATTGAGTTTCTAGTAGCTCCTTTCAACAGTACAGTAACCAGTGCATGCAGTTTACAAGTAAAATGTTCAAATTGGTTGGATCTTCCAGTCAATCCCATGGTGTGGATCAGCAGTGTGGGTGACACTGTATGCTTAGTGTGGCTTTAAGAAGTAGTGTCCCAAAAAAATCTATTTTACTTCTAAAATATTGTAAGCTCAGGAACCACTGTACCAATTTTACTGTAGTCTGTAAATTAAGTTGGGCTATAGGGGAGGGCTAATTTCTTGTCATATCCTTTATGTATATTTTAACCACTTGAAGCTTTGCTGGGTGTTCCAAGTTTAGTTGTTCAACTCATTAAAAAAATAACTAATATGAACTGATTAGCCTCTTTCACACTGCTATTGGGCACTGATTGTGCCGTACTCCACGCGCCGGATTTGGGCTCTGGGCAGTACGGCGCCAATTCCGTCCCTGTCATTACGGTAATCACTGCTCTCATAGAGAACTGTGGATTTCGTTGGCTTTGCACCTCCACCCGCCCGTCTAGCAATCCGCCGGCGGGGAGAAAACTGACATTCACATTATTTACGGCGCGTAACTCGTGCGTAACAATGCATTTGTCTACTCTGGGCCGGGAGCGGCGCCACTGCCGCTCCCCGCCCCTGTCCCCGCCCCTTATTCCACTGGCGATTTGTTGAGCTCAATACGGCTCACAAATCCGTCGGGAATAAGCCGTGTGAACACGGCCTTAATGTAAGCAGGTATCGAACAATGCTAAAATACGTATACATATTTTACATAAATCTTTCACTTGCGTTCAGTGGATCCAATCAAAGAATTGACATGTCCGTTCTTGATCCGTTTTACGTTTGAAATCCTCTTTAAAACTATAGGGTGCATTTCTGCTGCATGGAGAACATATCTAAAAATGTATTGGAAAACGCTGTGTGAACATACCCTAATTGCCAGTTTCGTATTGGCCAGTAGATGTCAGAACAACTTACATTTTAAACCTGAGAATACAAGCAATGTCCATAGCTGTTATATTTCTGATGTGTGGGGTGGGTGGAGATGCCGCAGCCGAGCCCATGGACTTTAATATAACAAGCCTAATCCTATTTGGACCACTTGTCTCTATTTGTTGGTGGCACATTAAAGAATGGTAGACCACAGGGCTGTGGAGTCAGTCGCGGAGTCGGTGCCTATTTTGCAAGAGTCGGCAAAAAATGGACTTCTAACTCCTAAAATATATAATAAATTGGTCCAGTTCATGCAATGCAGTGCAAAGAGCAAGAGGAATTGGGTCTTGCCAGTGCTACTGCTCCTATATCTTCAGCCTCATCACATGAGGAGTGTAATTGATGACATGGAGCAGGCACAGCGCTGCCACAGGGGAAAAGATTCCGCTCCCATAGCAAACAGATTTCAGCCACATTTTTCACTTCATATTTACAATTTATTCATGTTTTTTGTGTTCGAAAGTCGTATCCTATAAATGTTACGATGAAAACAAAAATGGGTAGACAATGTTTTGGACTTTGTTGATTTATCAGGCTCCATATCTCACCATCCCACAGCCCTGCCTCTTTCCATGTGAGACTCAACTACTACCATGCATTTTATAGACAATCATCTTGGCTCTCATACATAACTTTGACCTGCAAGTATTTAGGATCCAGGGCTGTGGAGTTGGCAAGCCAAAGCCCCGACTCCTCAATTTCCCAAAACTCCGACTCCTGACTCCCTCATACATGGCGCATGTTTAAGTGATAACTTTACTGTAGTAAAGTGGTAACAATCAGACTATCACCTTATGATACAATAATTAAGCTATTTAGTTAGAACAGCACACTGACAAGCAAAAAGGGTAACAATGTTTTGATCTTTTGAACACTTGTGGGTAAGAGTTGAAGGAAAAGCTGTATTTGTATCCAAGTCCAGTCTGCAACCACATTGGGAATGTGAGGGAAGAGATCTGGGATTGGATTGGATTTAGTCAAGACCCTGCATGAATCTGATCCAGAGCCCAGAAGGATTCAGGCAGTATTGAAAACCAAAAGGAGGATTTCCCAAAACTAAACAAAATAAAAAAAAAATATTTTGATTTTTATAAGCAAAGTAGTAAACAAATCCAGTTACCTGAAAGAATCTGCAGAACTACAGCAGATGGCTAAATACTTGGCATGGTCTCCATTCAATGTAATAAGATAGGTGAGATGACTTATTAAAATTTAGTATCCTCCCTGTACAAAGCTGTACGTGTATGGTGAGATATGGAGCCTGAAAGTCACAATTTCAAAACATTGTTTACCAATTTTGCTTGTCACGTGTACAAATATATTTGATATGACCTTTAGAACACAAAAAAATTGTAAATATGCAAAACACTGCAGGAACATTTGTTGATATCCTGAATTATGTTCTGAGAAATAAGTATTGCCTCCATCAGATCCTGCATTACCATAACCTCACATCTTGATCACAATTATTTCCCAGGCTAGAGAACCCGTCCTCTCTACACAACTTGAGTTGGGGACAAGCGGATGACCACAGGGGTAATACATCACTAACAATGTCAGGGTATAAAATGAATTGGCCTCAGCCACATTCAGTTTTGATGAAAGGTGAACTCAGCACAACTCCTTAGAAAGCAGGATAAAAAATTGGCTGAAACTTTTTGCCATGGGATCAGAACTTTCCCTCTGGAGGCAGCGCTTTGCCAGCTCCATGTCATCAATTACACACTCTCCATGTGATACAGGGCTGAAGATATTGGGACTAGTAGCACTGGCCGTCACCCAATTCATCTTGCTCCCCCTTTTTTTTTTTTCACGCATCGAACTAACTGGATCAACACTTATATATTTAGGCAGACGTCTTAGTCGGTCCCTTTACGACGACTCCACGCTCTGTTAGCATCTAACTTAGTTCAAATAGATTCTACTCATGTAAACTGCATTGTTTACTGTTTTGCTCCTGTGTGGGACAAATTACAACCTGTTCTCACATTCCCTAGTAGCGCAACATGTATTACACAGGTTTGGAATGATGGCCTGAAAAAAGGTGAAGACTCGACTTGTCATAAGAAGCATTGGCTCGAGTTTGCCAAAAAGTACGAAATCAGTAAGATGGAAACAGTGAATTGTAGCGATTGAGAAGAAATTCAATAGACCCATTATGCTCGAGATTGTGGGAAATTGGGGATTGGTAAAAATCAGGAAAAAGGGGGATGAATCGGCGATACGAAAAGCTGTTAAGAACAGTCAGGATTCGGTGGAAGAAGCCTGAGGATAATGAAGGTAGTTTCAACAACCAAATATGCTGGATGAACATGACGAGGATCGATGGTGACCTCATTGATGAGATCTATGTGAGTGTCCTACAAGATGATTTACTTTATACACTCGAGTACTATGGGTATGAAAAGGATGACCTAGTGTCCAGCAAGACAACGGCCTATTTTGGAGCGCATTGCGCCGCGTACTGCGCTTAATACGCGGGGAAATGTGCCCCATAATTATGGTAATCCATAGCTCTCATAGAGAACTATGGATTACGCCTCCTCTCCCTGCTCGTACAATACGATTGTATTGTACGCTGGGGGGGGAGAATTGACATGTCAGTTACTCGTGGCGATTACGCGCCACGAGTAAAGCATGTCTATGGGGTCGACAGGCAGCTGCCCCCCCCACCCCACACACCCCGTGCCTCGAGTGTGTGCGCTGATAAGTGCAAGCTCCCAAAACACACGATGTACTTAGAGGTGTATTGATGCGCGTACTGTACGCACAAGCCAACGCGTCAGTATAACCGTGTGAACATAACCTTAGAGTTGAAGAAAAAAGCTGTATTCTTGTAGAAGAGTATCTGGGATCATATTTTGGTCAAGAAATGCTTGAATCTGATCCAGAGCCCAGAAGGACTCAGGCAGTGCTGAAAGCCAAATTTTGATTTTAACCCCTTACCGACAATTGTCGTACTCATACGGCAATGTCGGGTAGGGGTTCCCGCAAATTGCCGTATGGATACTCAAGCTATCTTGCTCGCTCACAGGCGGAGGCGCGCAAGAACGCGGCATGGAACCAGCAGTATATTACCGCTGGCATTCATGCGCATCCCCCACGGCCTGAGTGAGTCTCCGCCGCGGGGGATTAACCCACCCGATTGACGCGACATACCGTGTGTCGCTACATCGTCGCTTGCGAGCGGCCTCCTAGGTCCTACCAAGACAGTCCGCCCCGACGCTGAATGAGACATACCTGTTGTCTGGTGACGATCCGCTGTCGCGATGCCCACCAATGCATTGTTGGGCAGCGTGACCATACAGTTGTCATGGAGACCAGCATACAGCTATAAGCTGTAAATGCTAAACTCCTATTTGCATAAACATTGACCATCGTTCATGCATTCCCCCCCTGGGGAAAAGTGTAAACATGTGAAAAAGTAAAAAAAAAAGTGTAAAAAAGTAAAACAACAAACAACCAAAAACATAAATAAAATCACGTACATCACCCTTTTCTTTCCTTTCCCCCTTTACAAACCAAACCGCCCCAAAAAGATCAAAAAATAAATAAGAGTTACCCATATTTGTGTATCGCCGCGTGCGTAACGACTCGCCCCTATAAATACTGTCATTAAAATTTAACCCTGTCATTGAACGTCGTAAAAAAAAAACCAAAAAACAGTCACAGAATTGCGATATTTTGTATCAATCTCTCAGCACATAAAATGGAGTCAAAAGTCATCAAAAACTCATATCACATCATAGGAGGCTGCCAATTAAAACCGTCAGAATTCATCCCGCAAAAAAAAGTCTCTTATAACAGCACTGTATAAACTGAAAAATAAAAAAGTTCTGGCTATTAGAAGATAGCGATGCATAAATATTGCTTTACAACAATAAAAACACTAACGACTTTTTTTCTCAAAAAAATTGTGCATTAATCAAATAAAAAAACTACATAAATTTGGGTAAATCCACCGTAATCGGCTCAACCCAAAGTAAATCTTAACTTGTCACAGATACTGCATGGTGAACGCTATTAAAAAAAATAAAAATCAAAACCACTGCTAGGTTTGCAGTATTTTCATCACCCTATGACTCCTGCCTTCCAAAAAACGGATTTAAAAGCGATCAAAAGTCTTGTCCTGCCCCCAAAAATGAATACCAATAAAAAGACAACTCATCCCGCAAAAAAAAAGCCCTAAAACAGCTCCATAAACAAAAAAAATCAAAAAGTTAAGGCTCTCAGACTGCGGCGATGCAAAAACTTGTTTTCACTTTTCAAAAAAAATTGTTTTTATTGTGTAAAAAGCAGTAAAACAATAAAAAATATACAATTTGGTATCGCTGTAGATCTTTTAAACCTGCAAGATTAAAACTAACATATCATTTATACCCACAGTGCCGCTGTAAAAAAAATAAAAATAAAAAAACACTACCAGGATTGCTGTATTTTGTACAAATTGCCTCACAAAAACCTTAATAAAAAGTGATCAAAGCATCACATGCCGCCCGTAATGTAAACCAAAAAAAACATCAACTACATCACGTAAAAAACAAGCCCACAAACAGCTACCATATGCAAAAAATTCAGAAACCTATATGCTGTCATAATAATGACATACAAAAAAACGCAACTTTTTTTATAAAAACTCGCTACTATGTGTAAAATTAATAAAACATAAAAGAACTAATAAAATTTGATATCATAGTTAATGTGAACCGACCCCCATAGAAAGATATCCCGTCATTTAACCCGAATGGCAATACTGTAAAATTGAAGCCCAAAAACAATGGCGGAACTGCTTACCCCCCCCATTTCCATGGCCCAATGCTAAAAGAAAGAACTATGTAACACCTGTGCGCCCAAAATCACAAAACAAACCTTAGATGAGATCCTCCTGAGGGTTGATGAATCCAAAATGGTGAAACCTCTGGAAGGTTTTCACCTGTTCTTAGTACTTTGGGTCTTTGTAAATGCGACATTGGCCCCACCATATCTGTGTCGCCAAAAGCCAAATAACGCACCCCTCCCTTTACGCCCCCTGGCCATGCGGCCCAAACATCATTTTACCACGCCACCCCATGTAGGGTATAGCCGAACTTGGAAGAAAATTGGCGAAACACAAATTTGGTTTAGGGGGCTTTTTTTTACCAAGATTCCTTGTAAAAATTAAACATTTTCCATCAAAAAATTGCAGATTATAGTAAAAAATGATATATTTTTTTATTTTCAGAGCAGAATGCAAAAAAAAAAAATGAAATGCCTGTGGGGGGGTCCGATATACTCACTGCAGCCCCTGATATATTCCTTAAGGGGGTGTAGTATTCCATAATTGGGACATATTAAGGGGTATTTATGAGTTTTGGAACCTTATGGTGTCCGACAAACTTGAAATGGGCCCCTAAAAAAAATCGTAATGAAAATGAGGCCCCAGAGTCCATAGGTGCTTCTTGCTTCTCCTATTCTGGGGCTTGTTGGTTGATGCCAAAAAAATGCATTAGGACCACATATGGGATATCTCTGAAAACGGCAATAAAATCTGGGGAATCAATATTAAAATGCATTTACCGTGATCACATTTTACGTATACCTTGTCAATAAGTATAAAAACAGAAAATCTGCAAAAAAGTGAAATTTTGAAATTTCACTTCCACTTTGCTTTAATCCTGTGAAAACACCTAAGTTAATAAACTTCCTAAATGCGGTTTTGAAATACCTTTTTTAAGTGGGTGTAGTTTCTTAGATGAGTGTCCATCTATGGGGTATCTAACATACAGGTCAATCAAAGTCAACGTAGAAACCTGGACAGGGACCCTAAAAAATTGTATAATTGCAAATTTATTGAAAATTTGAAAATTACTACTAAATATATAAGCCCCTACTGTCGTAAAAAAAAAAAAAAAAAGACAATTAAAAAAAATGATGCCAAACACAGTATAAAACAGACATATGGTAGATGCTAGTCATAAGCTAATTTTGAGTGGAATAACCATCTGTCTAACATGCAGAAATTTTTTGAAGTTTTTGAAATTGTGTAAATTTTTTCACACGATAATTTGATATTTTTTATTTCAACAAATAAACAAGCATTTTTTGGACCAAATTTCTTACTATCTAAGTTAAAAGCACAATGTTCACAGAAAACAAACTCTGAATCACATGGATATGTTAAAAGTGTCAAAAATATAATCGACATAAAGTGACACATGACAGATTAAAAAAAAAATGGGCTCTGTCAGGAGGCAAAACTGAAACTGGCTCTGTCAGGCGGTAAGTGGTTAATGAGCAAAACAGTAACAATGCAGTTACATCCGCAAGAACTAAAGCACACCACCTAAAAACTAAAAAATATATGTATAAAAAATTAAAGTGATTGTCTATAAAATGATGGTAGTCCTCAGTAACAAAGCTGTAGTGGACGGTGAGATATGGAGCTGAAAATCAAAAGTTAAAAAACATTGTTACCAATATGCTTGTCAGGTCTGTTTTTCTACCTAAATATCTTGATTATTGTATCATAAGTTGATAAACAGTCAGAAGATACCAATTAACTAACAGTAAAGTTATCACTTAAACATGCGCCGTGTATGAGGGAGTCGGGAAGATTGAGGAGTTGGAGTCGGAGCTTTGGATTACCGCCTCCACAGCCCTGGTACTAGACCACTAGTCCTGCATGACAAGCATATACCACCAGCAAATCGAGCACATGTAGTTTTAATAGGACTAAATATATTAAATATATTTGTTTCAACCTTGACAGTCCTCTCATAGTTCAATTTTATGAGCCTGGCTTTTTGCCTTGTCTGTATTCTAATCTTTCCAGTCCAATAAACGGTGAACTGAATCAAACATAATCAAAACTACTAAAATTTGAATTCTCATTGTGAAGCAAGCATGTTCTGACCAGCTCCTCTGTATACATAACACTTCTCCATCGAAATGAGTTGCCTTGTCTTTTTGTTTCCTTATACTTTGTTCACATATATAATCATCTTTACATGATTCTGGAGGCAGATAGCAAGTATGATGGGAAACCATAGACTTGTGATTTACTTTCCTTTGACTTCCATAGGGGAGTTTTTTAGGTGTGATCTGTGCAGAAGTCGTTGTGCAGGAGAATTGTGATGGCAACATAAAGCGGTCTAGTAATATTATAGATTTTAATTAATGTTGCCCTATAACAGTTAAAAAAATAAACAAAGACCCTTGCCTGTCCTTTTACGGAAGACCCAGCAAAGCTCTGTTCTCAGCCTGTCCCAGTCTTCTGTTATCTTTTGATCTTCTGTCAAACTGGATGTCACCATTTGGAGCACCCCCCACCCTTTGTGAAAATTTGAAAGAAACAGAACCAGCAGTTTCATTAAATGTTGGACCCGGGGTGAAAAGGGAGCATTTTGTTTGGGTTTTTTTTTTTTTTTTTTTATAGCAGTAGTATCCTCTTAAAAACGAGTTGTCCAGGTAAGTGTATTTTTGTTTGTTTTTTTAAATCTTTATCATCTCATTTCCCTGTACATCCAGGAAACATTGAGCTCTCTTCTGGCTTCCGATGCTTCTGTGATTCATTGAAACAGTTGCTTCCTCCTTTTACTGCAGGTATTGGTATGGTTTGATTTACCATAATGCTGCTCCTGCACAGCAACATTAACCCCTTCCCGACGGACGTGCAGGTACATCCTGGACATCATGTGGGCTCTCAAGCGGAGCCCACACAAAAGCAACATGGGACCAGCTGTAATATACTGCCCATGACGTCACTGTCTGGCTGTGCTCTGTGCCTAGCAATTACACGCCATGGGACAGAGTGCTCTGAATTTTCCCCATTTAACATGTACAAGTCTCCTATGGGGAAAAGTTTTGGAAAAAATCACAAAAAAATTAAAACACATAGACCACTGGACTTTTACGCTTTACAAAAGCCAATCACCACCAAATAATGTTTTCATATTTGGATGTGTTTGGGGAATGACCTACCCTATAAATTTCATTTATTTAACCTCACGGGGAACGCTGTTAACCCCCCACTGCTGGACCTTTTTTGGAACTGACCGGCCATTTTTTTTAAATCTGACTGTCCCCTTTTGAGTAACTTTTTTACACTTGCCTTCCATTGATTCAAAAAATATTTTTTCCCTGCCCTTGTCTTTAAATTTTAAAAAATTTTGGTCCCAAAAAATCTTTTTTGTGAAAAATACAAATACTGAAAAAAATTTTCCATTTTCAAAAGCAAAAAAGCTGCGTTTTAAGGCTTTTTTTTTTTTTGTATTTTTGGGTTTTTTTACGACATTAGGGGCTTTAAAAAAATTTAGTAGTAAATTTGACATTTTAAAGAAAATTTGCAGTATACATTTTGTTTTGGGGGGGCCATTTGGGACTTTGATTGGCTAATGTTAGATACCCCCCATAGATGACTTTCAAGAAACTACCCCCCTTAAAAGTATTAAAAACACATTTAGGACTTTTAACTCTTTAGGGTTTCACGGAATTAAAGCAAAGTATGGTGAAATTTAAAAATTTCTTTTTTTTTATTTATTTTTTGCGACTTCAATTTTTTATCCATTTTTCACAAGAAAACAGTAGATGTACCAGGAAATGCAATTAATATTGATTCCCAGACGGTGTTTTCAGATATTTATTGTGGCCCCCAGTGCACTATTTGCCCCAACCCAACCCCGGGAGGGGGAGCACCCATTGGGCCTGGGGTTCATTTTTAATACACTTTAATTTAGTCCCCCTTTAGGTTTCGTACACCCCAGGTGTAAGACATCCCTAAGGGAAAATATCCGGGGGGCAGTGGTATACGACCCCAAGGATTTCACAATTTTTTTTTTTGCGTTTGGCCCTTCAAAAGAAAAATTTTTTTTTTTTGCAGACGACTGCAATTTTAGCTAAAAAAGTTTAAATTTTTTTCAAAGAATCCGGGGGAAAAAATCCCTGAAAAATTTTGTTACACAATTTTCTTTCAAGTTCCAAACCCTTAAGTTTTAAACTCTGTTGGGCGCTGGGAGGGCATAAAAAAAAAAAAAGGGAGCGTTTTTTTAGCTTTTTGGGGCGCAGATTTTGGGGGGTGCAGGGCCATTTGAAAAGCCCCCAAATACCAGAACAGGGGAAACCTTTAGAAGTTGCCCATTTTGGATTTAACACCCTCATTAATCTCACTAGGGGTGTATTGGGCATATAGGTGTTCCACAGTTTTGTTTTTTTCTGCAGGGGCCGTAAAAAGGGGGGGGGGGGGGGGGGGGGGGGGGAGCGCAGTTGTCATTGTTTTTTGTGTTTTTTTTGTGTGAAAGCACTTTTTTTCCAAAAAAGTTATTGTGTAAACAATTTAAACATCGCATATTCGGGCCTAATTTTTTAAATTTTCCGAAGTTTATTGGCCGTTTTGGGTGTTTATGAGGTTTTGTTGCTTTTTTTCCCCTTTTATGTCTGCAAATTTAAACAAAAACGAAATTTGTGTTGTGGGTTTTTTTTTTGTTTTTTTATACATGTTCCCCGTAGGGTTAATTAACGGATTTTTTTTTTTAAAAACCAAATATTGACTTTTTTTTGTTTTTTTGGAGGTGATGGGGTTTTTTTGTAAAGGGGAAAAAGGGCGGTTACGGTTTTTTTTTTTTGTTTTTTTTTCTTTTTTTTTTTTTTTTTACTTTCTCCATTTTTTTCACTTTTTTTCCCCTGGAGGATTTTTAACAGTATTTGAAGTCGTTTTTACAAAGGCAGCCCCATAAGCAAACTGCTCTTAGGGCTCCCCTGGGAAATGTCAATCACCCCCAAAAGCATTTCGGGCATGGGGGACGTCAAACCCGAAAACCCGGATGGTTTGTAAGGCATCTGGACTGTCGGGGGAGTGCCCGTACGGGCAGGCCACTCCTCCTCCTGCAACTTCATTATCGGAAAGAATGGTCGCAATAATGAAGGCCCCTTGGCCGTGGGTGCGCATGAGGTCAGCATTTTTTTTACCGCTGGCCCTTAGCATGGCGGGGCTCGCCTGTAGGCCGCACAATCGCCGGACTACTCTTATGTCCACTTGGGGGAAGGCACCCCCCGCTGGGCTATGATACATCCTATGACGGGGAAGGGGTTAAAAAAAAAAAAGTCACAGAATTGTTTTTTTTCGTTTTGTCCGCAAAGTAAAAAGCGTCAAAAGTCATGTAAAGGGCAAAGTGGTACAAAAAAAACTCTAGATTTTTTTTTTATAGCAAAACTTTAAAAACCCCCCAAAAATATATTGGGATCTCTTAACTTCGACCTGCTGGTAAAGCTGCATTCTTTTTGACTGCAAGGTGCCGCGTAAACTTTAAAAAAAACCAACCTGCTTATTTTTTTTAAAAAACCCTCATAAAAACCTTGATAAAACATCATGTGAATCCGATAATGGTACTAGTAAAAGTGTCAACTCCTCATGCAAAAAATAAGCCCTAATTCGCCTTTATATGAAGCAAAATAAAGTTGTGGATGTTAGACTATGTTAACCTAAACATAATTTGTAAAACAAACTATATAAAATGTATACAATTGTAATTGTACAAACCCGCATAGGAGAGTTGTCCGGTCATTAATACCGCACAACGAATGCTGTAAAAATGAAGATAAAAAAATTGCGTAACGGTTTACCCTCGACCCCCCCCCCCCCCAAAATTTTCGAACACCTATGCGCCCAAAATGCACAATACACCCCAAAAGAGTCCTTAGTGGTTTTTTAAACCAATGCAAATGAAGCCAAACAGCAGATTGCACCCCTATAGGGGATTGCCGAATTGGGGGGAAAAATTTCATAATAATTTGAGGTCCTTTTTTCCCCCTCCTCTTTCAAAAATGGCATAGTTGGGGGAAAAAAATTTCATAGCTGAATGCTAAAAAAATTGTTAAAGGCCGGCAATATACTCAATGCACCCTGGGCAGTGGCGTAGCTACAGAGGTCACAGCGGTCGCAATTGCGACCGGGCCCCTGAGCCGGGGGGCCCACGGTCCCCACTCGCCACACGCTGTATTGCCGGCTCACATAGAGCCAGCTATGCAGCGATCTCACTGAAGCTAAGCGGGCGGTATACACTGATACCGGCCGCTTAGTCCACTGAAGGCAGCAGCGTGATGAGGTAAGCTCCTCGCGTTGCTACCTCCTCTCGGCCGCACAGTCGGCAGGAAGGAGGGAAATACAAATGTTTATCTCACGTTTAGCTGCTGCTGCCGGACAATTAATACCCAGCGACAGCAGCAGGGAGAGTCACGGGAAGGACGCTTGGGAGGGATGGTTCAGTGGCCCCTGCAGTCATGTCAGTAGCTCCAGCTACGAACTGCTGACCTCTAGCACCTTCGAGGTGATGAAGCTCCGCTGGTGTGTAACAGATCAGCACAAAGCTGATAACGTGGATGCTGCTTCCCTACAGAGGTCCGGAGAGTTCATGACCTGTAGCAGCAGTGAAAAAACGGCCCCCACTTCAAACCCTGCCATCACCTACAGGAGACCTGAGGACAAAGGACAGAGCTTCGTGTCTGCAAATGTAAATATGTGTAACCTGTGTCCAGGACTGTATGCATGTAGTGTGTGTATTTAAGTGAATCTGCAGGTGTTGGTGTGTCTGTGTACACTGTATGTTTAATTTTGTATATGTGCTATATAATGCATAGCTGTGTGTGTGTGTGTATATAGTTTATTTTATTATATAACAGACAGTTGTGTGCGTTATTTATTTTATATGGCCCCATTCTATACTCTGTTTCAGGGCTTCAATGCAGGTATCTGTTGGGATACGTGAAAACGTATCCTAATACATACCATAGTGGAGCTATAGAGGACTATAGGGCAAATGTTGTCTCTTTTGGACAATTTGCTTTGCCTCATGTTCATATACACTTCATGTGTAGGGAACAAAACAAAGTGTATACAAACATAAAATAAAGGAAACGTAGTCCAAAATAGACTACATTTGCACTCCAGTCCTCTATAGCTCCACAGTGGTGCGTTTGTGTTGTGTGATTTTTATATATATATATATTATATATTTTATATAACATTATATTATATACACAAAAACACACACACACACCCAACTAGGGCCCAAAACAGCATTTTTCTTCAATGCAGCAGAAATCCAAGAACCGACCTTGAATTTCTACCATGTATATCGCTTGTTTTACACGCAGCGCAGCTTTCATTGTTCCAGAGCACTATATATAATAAAAGCTGAGCTCTGTTTGGTCGCTATGGGCAATAAAGACAGTCTTACTATGTGGCCCGTAGAGAATGGACATGCACCCCAATTTCATTTTATGTATTAAGTAACTCCTCATGTAATACATAAAAAACATCATTAGCCTGAATGGTACATCACCATTCAAGTCTATGGAATAATTTACATGCGTTTTAAAGGTTTTTTTTCATGTGTATTTTGATGCATAAAATATTGTGTAAAATGTATGTTTTGCTAATCAAAACGCACATAAATTAGTTCTGTGAATCTAGCTTAAAGGATAAAATAAGACCTTTTACTACCAAAATAGGTCTTGGTGCCTAGCTCAGCATCAACTAGAAATACAGCCCTATCTACAACTGCTATCTACCTCTATATGGGCATTGTATGGCCGTAATAGTGGTCTAGTGGTCTTAGAGTAATGGTTTATATATTCAGAAACCGTACAATGGTTTTGTTCAGTCTCCTTATGGTGATGATATGTAGTCATGCTGTGGGGTATTATTTGGTGCTTGTATATTGTTATTGGTATATTGATTTGATCAGTTATAGTATGATGGTATTAGTCATTATAGGGTAGTGATATAGGGCGGTATTATTAGGTCCTTGTATATTATTATTGGTCTTGATATACTGGTTTAGTCAGTAACATAATGATATTAGTCACTGTATAGTGATGATAATGTAGTGACCCGCAAAATACAGATAAATGTCAATAGAACTGTTCAGCATAAACTCCAAAATTTTCTGCAGCGTGGTACACCCCAGACATATGTCACGTAAAGTAGGGAACCTGTTGATGAAAAGTATCGGTCCACAGACGGAGTCTGGGAGTAGGGGGGCCCCGAGCTGAAGTTTTGCACCCGGGCCCATGAGTCTCTAGCTACGCCCCTCACCCTGGGATATATTCATCAAAGGGTGTAGTTTCCAATAGGGTGTCCTTATAGGTGTGTTGGGTGTCAGCACCTTCGAGAGTTTGTAAAACTGTAATGGCACCGAAAGAAAATGGTAATGGAAATGAGACCCCAAAGTCCAGTAGGTGCAGCTGCTCCTCTGAGGCTTGTGGCTGAGTCAAATAGGGTACTAGGGCACTATCCACATATAGGATATCTCTAAAAATATCAGAATTGGAGGAATTGATGTTGAGTTGCATTTCACTGGTCACAACTACCATGTTCCAGTGGATAAAAACTGAAAAATCTGCAAAAAAAATGAAATTTTGAAACTTCACCTCCACATTTGCTTTAATTTCTGTGAAATGCCTACAGGGTTAATAAACTTCCTAAATGCTGTTTTGAATACATGAAGGGGTGTAGTTTCTTAGTTAGTCATTTATGGGAGTATCGAACATACAGGCCCCTCAAAGCCACATCAGAACTGGACTGATCCCTAAAAAAAGTATGTTGCAAATTTTCTTGAAAATGTGAAAAATTACTAAATTTCAAAGCCCCCAATCATAAAAAATAAGATTTTAAAAATTTGTCAACCTGCAGTAGACATATATGATAGATGCTAGTTACAAACTATTTTGTGTGGAATAACTATCTGTCTTACACGCAGAAATTTTTGAACTTTGAAACTTACAAAGTTTTCTAAATTTTCATTATATTTTTCACAAATAAACAAGAATTGTATGGACCAAAATGTTACTAACGTAAAGCACAGCGTGTCATGAGAAAATCTCTGAATCACATGGATACGTAAAAGTATCAAAAAGTTATTTTCACATAAAGTGTCACATGTCAGATTTCAAAACTGGCTGCGGCAGTAAGGAATTAATAGTGCAGGCATCAGTCCACTAATGCATTGTGCTGTATATTTACAGCAAATACTGCCTGTTACAACCCATCAGCTGCGGCAGATTTTTCTTCCTCAAAAAAAACTAATACAAATGTAAAAATAAAGTACAATGTACCAAACAACTTTTCTAACAAAGAAATAAACCATCGTACAGCTGTGTCATATCCGTGTTCATAAATTACAGGTTTGGAGTGGAAACTGGTTGCAGTCATCTCCTCAATTTCACAAAAATGTAGCAGTAAATGAGAAAAATATAATATTCTTGAAGTGCTGTGACTAAAAAAAACCTCACTGATTTTTGTGATTTTTTTTTTCCCCCTACATTGCAAAAAAATGTTTTTTTGTCTTGTTTTGCAACCATTTTTATGGTGACCATTGTTTATGCAATTTATCAATTTATAGGGGAAAAAAAAGGAAAAGAAAAAAAAAACCTGGGAGGAGAGAGAGAGAATGCTGTGAAAAAAGCACAACAAACTGCAGAAGTTTGTGCACAAAAATTCACTGACCTAAAGCAACATCTGATGTTTAGTTGGTTAAAAAATTATGAAATTGGCTTAAATGAAAATATCTAGATTTTAGTCTAATAACGGAGTTTTCCTGTTTACTGTATTCTGGTTATAAAAGATGAGTCTTTATTCATTACACATTTGTTATTAGAATGTTTTTCCCATGTAACTTAGAATGAAAACTCTTAGATGTCTCAATGCATAAGTCTTTACACAACAGGCTGAGGGCAAGAAAATATTTCCCAACATGCTTGCTGTTGTGTACTTGGATGACTGTAATATTCCACTGCTGTTGCTAAACACACTGCAATATCGGGTGAGTGGGTTACAGTCTTGGTTTACTACTAAATTTAGTATCTTAGCTTATTAGCCAAAAATATAATAATCATTTAGTGTAAAATTAAGTTATCTGGGTTTTTAAGACACTATCCCTAGACGGAAAATTTAAGCCCTTAAAGGGGTTGTCTCGCTACAATGATTGGGTTTTAATTAAAAGATCGTTAAAAAACAAGCAGCTTTGCAATATATGTTCATTACAAATGTCCTACTGATTTGAGTAAGCCCTGTTAGTAGGAGTACATCAGCTTCTCAAATCTCTATAGCAGCCGACCTGTTGATCCTTATCTCATTGGCTGTCAGGTCTGTATGACTCATCATCCTCTGAATTCAGGTCAGAACAGAGAGCCCCTCTGGCACAGAATGCTTCTGTAATGGAGGGGAGGTCTCTGGCTTCTGTGGCCGTGCTGCCTGGATTAACCCTGTGTGTGCCTGCTTCCTCCTGCTCTCTACACAGATAGATGTGACAGCAGTGACCCTGTGTGTTACTATAATCATGATGTGTCTGTGGAGCTGTAACTATACTAATACTATACAGATCAGGGGGCATGTGAAGGGTTCATGCTCTGGTGTACTAGTGACACATCCTGAGTATAGTAACACTTCACAGCTGCCCTGTGTCTGTTCTGACAGGGTCTGTTTGTTGCTGGAGATGTGCAGATTTGTATGCTAAGCAGGGGGTATAGGAACACTTGCTTCACACTCATAGATCAGCCCTCTCCTGACTGTGGAGACGAGCAGCAAGCGCTGCAGCAGTCCTCGGCTGGCACACTCCGGGTTAGCTGGCAGAAAACCCCCCCCCCCTCCCACCCCTCCCTGTATAGAAGCTAAGGAGGAGAGCTTTCTGTGTGCTGAGGGGAGGGGGGAAGAGGGAGG
Source organism: Phyllomedusa bahiana (assembly GCA_025379985.1). Classification (NCBI taxonomy): domain Eukaryota; kingdom Metazoa; phylum Chordata; class Amphibia; order Anura; family Hylidae; genus Phyllomedusa; species Phyllomedusa bahiana. Next base: position 153,101 of record JAODAL010003998.1, read on the forward strand.
AGAGGAGGCAGATAAGAAGCACGCCCCTCAGTTCAACTGCCAGGCTCGCTAACTTAGGCTGAGAGCTTGTAATGAGACAACTCCTTTAAGGAATAAGCCTGTTTTGGACTTTGGGATGTGGTGCTTTTTTAAATCTGACATGTCACTTTATCTTGAAATAACTTTATAATGATTTTACCTATTCATGTGATTTTGAGATCTTCTCGTGACACACTGTACTTTAAGACCTCGTTCACACGGCTTAAAATGGGACTGATTGGAGCCGTACTGCGCGCCGTATTTGCGCTCCAATATGGCTGAAATCAGTCCCAGGCATTACGGTAATCCACAGTTCTCATAGAGAACTGTGGATTCCGTCTCTTCTCCCCGCTCGGCGAATTCGCCGGGGGGTGAGAAAGTGACATGCACATTATTTACGGCGTGTACGCACCGTGAATAATGAGTGTCTATGGGTCTGGCGAGCTGCCGCTCCCCGCCCCGGATGCAGGGCAGCCGGCGTAATTGCGGGGCGAAATCCGGCCCCGCAATTACCCCGGCAATAAGCCGTGTGAACATTGCCTAAGTTAGCAATTAGATTTATTTGATACAATCCTTGTTTATTTGTGAAAATCTCAAAATGTTGTGAAAACTTGGAAAGATTTGCCTTTTACAAAGTATAAAAATTTCTGCATGAAAGACCGTCCTACTAAACAAAATAGTAAATAATGAGCATCTACCATAAATCTGCTTTATGTTGACATTATTTTTTTTCAACATTCTTATAGGACATTAGGGGGCTTTTAAATATAATTTTAACATTTTCAAGAAAACTTGCAACATATTTTTTTTTTACGGACCAGTCGAGTTCTGATGTGACATTGAAGGACCTCTGTTGGCCACCCCTCATAAATTACTTAATCTCAGAAACTGCACTCCTCAAGGTATTCAAAACAGCACTTACAAAGTTTTTGTTTTTAGGTGTTTCATAGAAATTAAAGCAAAAAGAGGTGAAATCTCACTCTTTTTGCAGATTTTCAATTGTTATCCATTATTTACTGGAACAAGGTAGATAACAGTAAAATGCAACTCAATATTGATTCCCCTGATTCTTCCATTTTAAGAGAGATTCCATATCTGGCCTTACGGTAATATGTGACTCAACACCAAGCCTGGGAGTAGGAGGAGCACCTACTGGATTTTGGGGGTCACATTTTTATTCGGATACTTTTAGGTGCCATTACAGGTTTGAGGATACCCTAACTTGCGAAAAATTAATAAACACCCCTAGAAATATGACATTTGGGAAACTACTCCCCTTAAAGGGGTTGTCTCATTACATTGATTCATCTTACCTCAGTCCTGTTTTCTTGGTTTCATTTTGAATTCAGGGGCGTGTTTACTGGCTTTCAGTAGGCTGCAGTAGAAGCCAGGTCTGTAGCTATAACAACCAGTGCTGGCAGCCTATCAGGAGAGATCAAACAGGTCTGTAGCTATAGTGACCTGAGGAGCTGATGCAGCCCATACAAGAGGGGATATCTAGGAATAGGGAGGATACTGGACATATATTGCAAAGTGACTTGTTTTTGCAAGATCTTTAACATAAAAAGCAATCCTTGTAGTGAGACAACCCCTTTAAAGGGGTTTTGCCACGATCTCATTTCATACCTTCTACATCCAGATCTTCAGCGCTGTGTGTTTAGAAGGGGGTTTTGTTTGAATTGCATATCATGTGACCCAGCAGGATGGCATCATGCCTTTCCTCTCTGTAGTCAAAGAAAGGTCTGTTTATGTAAAGCATTGTGAGTAGCTAAGAGGTAATGTTTTTGCTTCACAGCACAAGGGTACTAGGTTAAAATCTCTGCAGGAACCAAACCTGTGGGGTTTTTTTTTCCGCTTTATCAATGCACAGACCTCATTGATTGGTCTCTCTTTTATGTATTTGCACTGTTTGACTAATTACTAAGGAGTACAGAGGACGGGGTTTGAATGCTCAGTAGCTGCCTGAGAGGAGAAGTGATGTCTGACCAGGACTGAGGAGCTCTCAGCCCTGGTCGTATCCCCTGGAGACCATCTGTAAAATGGATCACTATAGGAGCAGCTAAAACAAAAACGGTGCACAATTTTTAATAATAATGAATGGTGAAATTGTTAATTCATTTGCAAGCTTCCCACGTCAACTTTACTTCGTGGCAAAACCCCTTTAATGAATTCAGGGGTGTAGTGAGTATAGTGATCCCACAGGTGGTTCACATTTCTTTTTTTTTTTACATTTGGCTCTGAAAATAAGTTTTATATTTTCCCAAAAAAATGCAGTTTTAGCTGAAAAATGTTTTATTTTTACAAAGAATCCTAGAAAAAAAAAGCACTACAAAATGTATTAGGCAATTTCTTCCAAGTTCACAAAACCCTATATATGGGGGTGTAAACTGCTGTTTGGGCGCATGGGAGGGCATACATGATAGGGAGTGTTATTTTGGCTTTTGGAATGCAGATTTTGTTGGTTGCCATGTCACATTTGTGAAGCCCCTAAAGTAACAGAATGGGTGAAACCTTCAAGAAGTCACTACATTTTGGATTCAGCACCACCTCAAGGGATCTCATCTAGGGGTGCATTGTGCATTTTGGTCCAACAAGACAACCCCCTTCTTTACTAAAGCTAGAATTGCTCATGGGTTAAGTTCTAATATATAGGTAAAAATCTATAGGCAAGAGCCAGAATGCAAAGTGCCAAAATGCCTGTCAACTACAGTACCTTTATGATTCTGCACTTCCGTCTACCACTTACAGCATCTAGGAGGCTGAATGGTCCCAGCTGTTCTGCCTGAAGTGCTGTCTGCACCATGCAGTTGGTGGTTGTGATCTATGTGACCTAGCGATGCAGCTGTGTGGTGAGAGGAGCCTGAGGGCCCCGCTGGTTCAGAGAACCAGTCACAAGTAGCTATCCCACTGGTAGGCAAAGCAAGGAGTACATCATTCCTTAACCCGTTGTAGTTTTCAATTGTATGCAGACGGGCATACAGTTAAAAACATGCATCGCAACTTAGGGCCCACCAGGGGCAATCCCCAGCCTTCCAGTTGGGCGCTCCAAACTGGCACAGCAGCCCGGACCCTAGCAGCCCACCAGGATTCTCCCTTGTTTGACAAATTGTCAGTACGAGCCTGGCTTTGGAGGTCTTCAATAGGCAGGTTAAGCTCCCTGGCAAAGGATCTCTGAAGGTAAAACATGAATATTCAGAGGTCTGTTCTGTGGAGTGGTTATGTATCACTTTTGTGACAAGTTTACTTCTCGACAAAAGTAATAGTGTTTGGGTTTTTTTTGTTTCAGGTTTTCCTGTGTTGATCATACTCACAAATGTGTTATTGGTTGTAGGTCTAGTCTTTCAGGTATCTGGTAATACAAAAGAATTTTCCATTATTGTATCTCCAAGTCAGGGTTGGCAAATCGACCATTTCCAGTTGTGATGGATACATGCAAAGTGATCTTGCAGTATTTGTAACTCATTATGATGCCCATGCCAATCAGGGAGATTTGAATACAGGCAGCTTCAGCCTTTTTGGCAGTGGCAAATATCTCTGACTCTAATCTCTAACAGTCAAGATGTTCAGAGGCACCACTTTTTGGATTACAATGCTTCAATTACAAGAAGTAGCTTTCTGTGATCTTGATGGTAATTGCCGATGCCACATACTGTATAGGTATAAGCCATAGTTGTTGGAGCATGTGGCAGTACTAGGGACTTCCAGGTGCAACTGACATCGGAATCTGGGCAATCAGTGCTACAAGACCACATGACTATACCTCCTTCAACACAGCAAGAAAAGGAGGCCACCATATATTAAGATATTTACATGTAAACAATACTTTTCATCCTTTCTAATTTATGGTTTATATATTTTTCCTTTTGTGATCTTCCATCATGCAAGTAGTTAATCTAGCTTGCTTTCACAACAGTAAGGCAAAGAAGCAAATGGTGTTGGGTTTATCTTAATAACTTGTCAGGGAATAAATCGGCCATACAGGCCATCTTTATCAGGAATTGTGCAGGTCAACATATATTTTATCTACTCTCATATAATGTAATTGATATTGTTGCAATGGAATGTCTGTCTTTGCCGATATGTTTATGGCAGCCTGTGAGAGGCTGGTTGATAAAGCACTCCTTGCCTTTTACCTTTTTGCCTTTCTGTTAAATGTTATATTTTATTTACATTTCGAGTGCAGTGCTTGATTTGTATAAAGTACAAAAAGAGAAACCCTATACATTAAAAAAAATAAATAAATAATAAAAAATTCACCTGTACATGAATTAGAAACACTACAAAGGCCATACTTACAGCTCAATGGCTGGACTACACTAAATCCAGTAGCAGGCAACACTGGCCCATATGCAATTTGGGAAAGATAATCAGGTGCAGGTAATTGCTGAGCAGTAACTTACACACCCCACCACTAGGGGAACAATTAGTTGATAAAAAAACTGCACATTAGGCCTGGTTCACATCATTGTTGGAGATTCTATTCTGAACCGCTGCCACAAGTACCATCCAGAATGACGGAAAATGACAGGCATTGGGGTGAAAACTCGACAGACCAAATGTAGTCAATGGGGTCTGTTGTATAACAGGTCCATTTGCACCTCTGCAATGATTCTAAACAGATATGGAAACCATGGAGGCCTTTCAGCTTTCATGTAAACTAAACAGAACCTCGCAATCATGGACTGCAACGGGCTGTGGCCCTTTTATCTAATGATTTAGATTCATTGCAATTGCATGTACTGCAGCATCTAAATGATTAACTGGCTGGGATTGGAGTTATCTCTGATACAGACCGCAAGCCTCTAGTGTCGAACAGCCAGCACGCGATGCATATGGAGTGGGCTCAGTTAGTGAGCCTGCTCAATACTTCCTTAGCTTTGCCAGGGCGAACCAATATATCCTGGTGTGCTAAGGGGTTAAATAGTGAGTTTCTTGTACTGTGATATGTCACATACATTCCTGTGTATGACGAAAATGTTTGCATCTTTCCAACCTTACAGTGTTGATGTGTCACTCTAAGGCCGTGTTCACACGGCTTATTCCCGACAGATTTGTGCGCCGTATTGAGCGCACAAATCCGCCGTGAATAAGGGGCGGGACGGGGGCGGGGCCGGAGCGCGGCGGGGGCGCCGCTCCCGGCCCCATAGACAATGCATTGTTTACGGAGCGACGGATTCCACTGTTCTCAATGAGAGCAGTGGATTACCGTAATTGCTGCCGCGGATTGGCGCCGTACTGAAGCGCAAATCCGGCGCGCAGTACGGCGCCAATACGCGGCAGAATAAGCCGTGTGAACGAGGCCTAATAGATTTCTTTTAGAAGGGGAATAATTGTTAATCACAATGTGATTAATAGTAGCTTAGCAGTAAAAACATAATAAACACTACAATAGCAATATTTGACAATATTTTTATTAATAAAAGATAACATGCTTGCAAAGATTTCTGCAGTACACAGTGGTGGAACCACTAAAATGTTCACTATTTAGTTGATAAAATATAGGAATGTGAAGCAAGTATGTGCAATGCATTAAAATTTGGACACATGCAATAAGCACAATGCAATTTTTTTTCTAGAATGTCCATAACCTACTTTATGACACTTATATTTCTGATTATTGTATTAAAATAAATGCTAATTTAATTTGAATACCACACGAAGTTTCACAAAAACCTTCTGACATGCTTACCCTCAAAACTTCCACATCAATTTCCATCTTCCAAAACGGTTGTGGCTGTTGGTGATGCTTCTTACATACTTTTCTTTCATAGACATTTTGGTTAAATGGCTGCTGCCCAAGTTAACACCTATTTGGATTGTTTAAAAACACAACAAAATAATATATATACAGTATATATATGCACGTCAATACATAAAAAATTGAGCAAAATAAAAAGCATGTGTTGAGTGTGTATTTTATCTCTACTATCATTCCAATAGGAGAAATCAGCATGTAAAATGTACACAAGTCATGCCCAGATGTAGTTACTTTTTACAGAATTTTTTTTATTGTTTTCAAAAGATAACACACAAAAATACATGCATGTTCAATGCATCTTCTCCATTCAGACTAGAGAGAAACCAAGAGGGAAAAGGCTATAGAAAAATACAGGTACTCCCTAGGTGTAGTTTTAAGCATTCAAAAAGTCCAGGGTAGTGGGTGATGCACTCATCTAGCATGGATATTACCAAGCGCTTTGTATGGCTTCCATTGCTGCTTCACACACTATTTCCAACACTAGAGAATATTTTACCAATAGTTAATAGGTAGCTGGAGTATCATTTCAAATCCCCAAAGGAGCCATAAATAGAGACCACTAGCGCTGGTTCAAAACATCATTTTTTTAATCATTAAAGTAATTATTCAAAATTTTTCAGAAATCGTCAACAAACATATACTATAAACCGAGATTAAACATGTAAAGAATTAAAGAAAAAAAAAAAAAAAAAAAATTAACATAAAGATACGCCATGTACAATCAAGATCAGAAAACATAGGTCACAGTATGAGATAACGACATGCGGTAATAGAGTGATATAGAACTTTAGCCATCCATGAACAGCAGGGTGGTGGCGAGTTCCCTGTTAAAAAGCCTAAAAGCAGAGAGTGCCTGCAATAAGTGGGTTAGGAGACTATATTGCGAGTGGTGATTCTGACCAAATCTTCCATCTGGTCCTTCTCTTAGTCACTAGTTGTAGAGGGGTGTTTAAACATATTTCACTGTGGAATTGGGAATTAACTCTATTAATAACTTCGTTAAAGTTTAATAAAGAAGTAGATTTCCAATGTTGCGCTATGGTGAGGCGGATCGCTATAAGTATGTGTTGAATCACCGTCTGGTGGGTGTAGGGTAAGTCGCACATAGTAATATCAAGTAGGGCTAGTTGTAAGGGTGAAACTAGAATGATATAAGTTTTGAATAAGCTGTTCCGTTTCCCTCCAGAGGTTCTGAACTATAGGGCAGGACCACCACATATGTAGTAGGGAGCCAACCGAGCCGCATCCTCCACACATTTTGGATGAGCCCGGGAACATGGGCTGTACAGGCAGGGGTTTAAGGTACCAGGGAAATTTTAATTTTCCGGGGTTAGTTCTACATGGTTAATGAAATTTAGAACCTAGGGATTGGGCAGATGCTAACCACCATCTTCCACCGAAATTTTTTGGGATAGTTTCCTTCCCACTTAATCAAATCCGTTAATGCGGGTGCTGTTGAGATAATAAGGGGAGGCAGCAATAGGCCGTTAATGTGTCGGTCCGGACTTAAAAGAAAATGATGGGAGGGGGAGTTGTTCTGGAAGTGGTATGGGGGGGATAGCATTTATTGTGTCGCACCTGTAAGTACATAAAAAACGTAAATTTGGGGAATCGCATATGTAAGCCGGGTCTTGGAATGATCAGACACCCCCCCGGGAAAAGTCTCCTAAAAACCAAAACCCCTTTAATAACCAGGGGGTTTAGTGAAAATTAAGATCACTCCATAAGCAAATAAGGGCAATTAATTTCCTTACTGTGTTACCCTGGAACTGCAAGTATCAATGCCGACGGGTCAGATGTTAGTTTTTATAAACGTAGTACCACCGGGTAGCTTTGGGAAAAACCTTGTAACAGCTAATAGGGATTTTTCGTAGAACCTGGGAGCAGCGAAAAATTTTCAATGGGGACCAGTGGTGGGGGGGAAGATGTCCATAGATGGACACCGGTTCCAGTATAGAATGAATTTACAAACAAATTTTGGGGCTGCTAGGGCCCCAAACTGTTTTTTAGTATAGATATTGTTTCTTAAACTGGGTTTTTCCTGGAGTTCCATATGAAACGGAGAAGAAGTACCCCGGAGTTTTTCCCCACAAGGAGAAGGGATAGGAAGGGGGAGATCAGCAAATAGAGGAATTTGGAGAACATCATCTTTTTAATTGATTTTCGAATCCAAGAGAGGGTTGTTGAGACATTTATTCTTTTAGAGAGTTGATAATAGATTCTCCCAATTGACCGAAAATTTTTTTTGAAACAACTGGGAAAATTTTGATACTAAGGAATTTGAAAAAAGATTGGGGCTGAGTAAATTTATGTTGGAGAGGGGTGCGCAGGTAGTAGGAGACAATTAATTGGAAAATGGTGGGGTTTGGGGATATTGATTTTTAAAAATGAGACTTGTGCGTAGAATGAAATATCAAAAAAAGCTAGCTGGGACAGATGACTCTGGGTTTTTTACATAGAAAAAGTAATCTCCGCGACAGACTGACTTTGTGAGCTTGGGGACCTATAGAATACCTGAAAAGTGAGGGGAACACCAATCATTTCCGCTAAGGGTTCAATGCAAAGATTAAAGATTAGAGGGGATAGAGGGCATCCCTGTCTGGTTCCGTTGGTGATATGGAAAGTTTTTGACAGGAAGCCTGATGAGAAAACAGTAGCTGTGGGGTTATTATATAATGATAAAATAGCTTGGGAGATGGACCCCTATTAAGCCGAATTTAGTCAGGACCTTTTTCCCATGAATAGCCAGTTAAATTCTATCGAAGGCTTTTTCTCCATCGAGGGAGAGAAAAGCAACGGAACCTTATCCCTTTCAATTATTTGTAAGATATAAACACTCGCCCGAATTCCATCTCTTGTTTGTCTGAATTTGACAAACCCCACTTGGTCTGAGTTGATTAGGTACGGAAGTACTATGTTGAGTCTATTTGCTAAAATCTTTGAGAATAACTTGATATCGCAATTAAGGAGGGAAATTGGTCTGTAGTTCGTGACTAAGTCCTGCCGCTTCCCTGGTTTAGGGATGGTGACAATGGTGGCAGAGAGCATTTCCTAAGGGGGAGAATTGCCCAACATGAATGAGTTAAAGAGATGGAGGATATGTGGGGATAGGATCAGGGCGAAAAGTCTATAGTATTCATTGTTGAGACCGTCAGGTTCAGGTGATTTATTAAGCTTCAATTGGCTAATTGTTCTGTCTAATTCTTGCTGGGAAATTGGGGCATTAAAGGATTCTAGATGTTCCTTAGAGACGGGAGTTTTAAAGTCTTTAAATAAGTTTGAACTATTTGGGGGGATATTGAGGGGAGGGAGGGGTCGTCTTTAAGGTTGTACAGGGATTCATAATAGTGGGCAAAAGATTCTGCAATATTTCGAGGATCAAACACCTTCTGATTTTTAACTGTCAGGAACTCTATTCTGGATTTAGCTTGTATTTGTTTAACCATTCTAGCCAGGAGTTTCCCGGGACGATCTCCACGTGCATAAAAGTTCCATTTTAACTTGGACAGGGAAGACTCATATTTATGGAGACTTAAATTTTTTAATTGTTGTTTTAAGGAGAACAGCTCGTTTAACGCGGACTGGGAAGGGGTTTTCTTAGTTAGTTCGTCTTGGACGACAGGGAATCTAGCTCCTGTTCTCTCTTTCTCTTTTCTGCCGAGGCAACTTTAATGAATACCCCTCTGATCACCGCTTTATGAGCGCACCTCAGTGTGGAGAGAGAGGGGGGCTGTAGGAGTATTAAATTCAAAATATTCCTGAAGTGCAGATTTAATTTTTTGAACGTTCGGTTCAAATTTAAGCAAGAAATTGTTAAGCCTCCAAGGAGAGGGGAGATTGTTTCGAAGAGTGAGAGAAATAGGCGCGTGTTCTGACCAGGTTCTATAACCTATTTCCTTAGACAATATCTGGGAGAGAGTGTGCCTATTGGTTAAGAAGTAATCTATACGGGAATAGGATTGATTGGGAGCTGAGAATTACGTGTAGTCTTTGCCATTAGGTGGGAATAGGCCCCTGGATCATGGGAATTGCTCCATGGCCATAAGGGCCTGAAGATTATTTGTATTCCTTGAAGGACGGGATCTATCTAATTGGGGGTTGGCTACGACATTAAAGTCAACACATAGTATAAGGCCATTACTTTGTAGAGATTTATCTTTATGAAGGACTCGGGAGATAAACTTCTGTTGATGTTGATTTGGAGCATATATCGTGACTAAGGTGTATGTTACGGAATTTAAGGAACATTGCAAGATGATGAATCTCCCTTTGTTATCAATAATAGATTGTTTGAGTGAGAAAGTAATGGAGTCCTTTACAAAAATTGCCACTCCGGCTTTTTTCTGTGTCGGGGCAGAATAAAACCCAACTGGGAACCTTCTATGCTTTAATCTACAACTATCTTGATGTCTAAGATGAGTCTCTTGTAAGCAAAGTATATCCGCCTTGGCCTTCAGAGCATCCCTCCACAGTCTTGACCGCTTGAAGGGTGAATTAAGCCTGTTCGCATTCGGCGACAAAATTTTAATACCCATTAGCCAAGTGGGGTAGTTGTTCAAAAGCTGGTTTTATCCTGTGGAGGAAGACTCAGGGACCTAAAGAGGATGGCATTTCCAATAAGGATAAAGATTTGAGCATGGCAAACAACACATGAACAATGCAACACCATAACAAGAGTGAAAACAAGAGAAAACAGTATTCCCAATATGTGGGAAGAATTGTGCTACGGGGGCAGTTGTCCTTTGGCAGGGCAAGACATAGAGTAAAATAACTCAAGATCTATGGAGGGAGGAGCCGTGAGTCTCAGTCCTAAAGAGGAGGAGAAAGAAGGAAGGGACCCGTAAGTGACCTACTGCCATGATCAGTCAACCGGGGTCGGTCCTGATTTGCGATGTTTCTCAGACCAAAGGTGAGAGATGCCCCCAGGGCGGTTTCTGG